>JAJJXM010000027.1:0-175000 GCA_024516155.1 Pyronema omphalodes | reverse complement strand
GGTGGGAGAGAGGAGTTAGATTCCAGAGATGCCGAGAGCTCGAAGGCTTCCATTAGTGCTTCGTCGAGGAATTCGGCAAAGTCTAATTCGAAGTCGCAGGTGAGGGGGAAGGCACGGCTGAGGGCGCAGGAGGGGACTTTGGCGACGTGGTGACGGATTGTTAGCGAGAGGTGGTGTTTACGGATAAGCGCTTTGCTACGGGGGGTTAGTTGGTGATGTCGAGTGATAGTCATGGAGGAAATACCGGATGATGTAGGAGCAACTTAGGATGTTGTCGGGTTTGTCCATGACGTCCTCGAAGGGGATTTTTTCGTACGCGGACCAGTTGATAACTTTTATATCCTTATCTTTGGGAAGTTCCTCGGGGGTCTTGACGGTTTGGATGTCCGGAATGTATTTCCTGAGAGCAGCTAGGATTTTGGGCTCTACGTATGCATCTTCATAATCGACGACGGCATAGTTCTTAGAAGAAGACTTGTTTTCGGTAAGAGATAAAGTCTTGATACTATCATTAAGGACAGTAGTAGAATTATCGACAGGACTAATTGAGTTAAATCTACAAGTCAACCCCAGAAAATTAAGAAAAAAAACAAGGAAAACATAAAGCCACAGGAATTAAAGCATCAACAGAAAAACATCGTTGGGGTTTAGTTATGAGGTCTAGAATTCAAGCATCTAAAGATGTAACCTTCCTTCTATAGTTCCCTCCTCCTTTACTTACAGTTGGATTTCCTGACCGATAAGGTCCTGGGCGTGGTGCATAAAGTTTGCCTTGAGGGGGGTGATACTATTTCTTGTTAGCCTTCTCTCATCTTTAAGCGCGTTATATCGTCTCACCTGATATGTCCCTTCGCAACAGCCCAGCCATCATTTCCGGGCTCAGACTATAATTTCCATCAGCATCCATTCACCAAAAGACAAGTCACATCTGATCACTCGTTCCCGCCACTTTTCAGCATCACGTACCTTCTCCACACTCTCATAAACATCGGTAAACTTAGGATCCCACTTAAACTTCACATGGCGCAAAGTCTTTCTCTCGCCATTCTGTTTCTGATCGCCTTCACCCTCACCCTCACGAATCTCAGCCTCACGATCCTCCGGAGACAATTCATCCTCAGCATCCACAGGCTCAAAACTAGAGCCACTAGACCAGTAGTTCTGTAGCATGTTGGTGTACAAGCATTTTGTCTCAGGCTTATCAACACCCTCTAATAGAGGCACGTTGACACTGTAGAGATCTGTGCCTTCTGCCCAGTTCTTGGAAAGGTACTCGATGATACGAACAGAGGCGGTAGAGGCGGCTCTAATAATCTCAGGGTCGTGGTTACGGTTGAAGAATGCATAGCTGAGTGCGATGGCGCGCTTTCCACAGACAGCAGCTTCCATAGCTCCTCCAATCGTTCCGGAGCTCAGGGCGAAGAGCGCAGTCGAGTTTCTTCCGTAGTTTGGTCTATCCCAATATATCAGCTCGACGACGTCCGTTAAAGTCCAACAAAGTCCACCAAAATCCCCGAGACCCACGTGCCTCCGCCCCCACCAAAGAAAACAAGACAACCTACCCACTCACAACCAAATCAATCTCCCCCTTCTCCTTAAAATAATGATGAATACCAATCTGCGCACAACTCGCAGGAGTACCATCAACCAGAATCCACTCCTCACCACCATCCTTTCTCGGCCGGTCATGAGTAGTTCCATCATCCTTATGAAGCGTTCCAGGCCGGAAATATGTAGGCGTAACAGTTTTTCCAACTAGATGTGCTTTACCGATCCAACTACGTTGTGCGTGAGGTAGAACTACTGATACGATATGCCCGGCTGCTTGGAGAGAGGAAACGAAGGAGTGGACGTAGGGTGAGGACACCTGCGATGGTGGCCCGTCGTCGTTGACTACCTGGTAGGTGGGGTTAGCTGGGGTGCGGGATACATGGCTGTACGGGATGAACAGGCGGGCTGAGGCGGGGAAGCAAGGGGAAGGGGACACAGCGGAGGGGTGCGGGGTGAAGAGGGACGCGGCGGTAAGCAAAAGGCGGAGGTGGTGTCGGTAGGTATTAAGGTATCGTGAACCGCGGGGTATACGCGGGGGGAGCGCGGGGGACTTCGCTGCCTCAAAGTCTCAAGACATCACGACTTCCTATTGTACAGGTTTGCCAAAACAAAAAAACCGGCGGCTTACAAGGATATGCATATTTATCGTATCGTTCTATATTCCTTTTCTTCTTGTGAATACTATAAAGCGTGGTAGGTCGTAGACGGGATAAGTCGTTGAGAACCGTGACGACGACGGACGTGACGGATGTGAAGCTTGCTTGGTTTTACACCAGTGGTGTTGGTGTTGTTGGTGTTTCCATGGCGCGGACATACCCCTCCACACCACTCTACTGCTCGGTAAAATATCAAACACCAAACACCAAACACCAGCCAAACGTCAGCCCGTCAGCCCCTCAGCCGAATACCAAACCTCAGGTATGGTATGCATATATATAGATTGAAACGTAACTCGAAAATAACCCGACCCTGGAGGCTTGATTATGTACCCCACATTTTGCATACCTACAGACACAGAAGTACATAAGGCAGTTTCTAGTATCAGCTCATCGATTTTCCTCGGTTTCGTTTATCTATGTATCTATCTATCTATCTTCTGAACGGAGCCTCCGATTCTCATGTACTGTATGGATGTACTGTATGTATGATTAAGTTAAGTTAGAGCGATTTGCGGTTACTCATGTCACAGGTTGTGCAAGTACATAAGGTAAGTCACCACTTCTGGCATGATTCCAAACACTCTCTACATACGCGTGATCAGAGCAGAGATCTTTATTCCCGGGTATGATATCCCATACATACATACGGAAATGATGAGAATTCGTATGTACATACATAGAGACCATATATTTTGGCCGGTCGCTGGCATCATCTCGCGCTGAACCTAATGCAAGTGAGCGCATAACTCCAACACAGAGCTGTGTTGTAGCGTTGTACCGATGTTCCGCAGCGTACGATGTTTCGGTTCGACGAAGAATGAGCAAGATATTCCCGAATGAGATCAAGAGAATTTGAGGCGTCAAATCTCGATTATCATAAATTGGGGTTCATGGTTCATTTGTCTATGATATCTACCCATCTATCTATCTATCTATCTATCTATCTATCTATCTATCTATCTATTTATCTTACCATCGATATCTACCCGCCCCCGGATTTTGTTTTTTTGGGATCTGAGAGCCCTATCCATATTTAAACCCAGCAGTCCATACCGCATTCCATCATCACGCTCCATATCGTCATCAACACTACGCTCCAAAACAAAGCTTCATCGCCAGTGGATAACTTCTAATTATTTATCACCAACCACAACAACAACAACAACCACACCACCATGTTTTCCTTCCTAAAATCCAAAGCCTCCTCCAAGAAGGAAACCGAAAGCAAAGCGCATACCTGCGCTCCAAAAGCATCCAGTTCCTGGGGAGGCCACAGCACCGATGGTGGATGGGACGCGAAACCCAAAGCCAAAGGTAGTGCTAACAACGAAGCTGAAGCTGCAGGGTGAGTTTTTATTTTTTTTTTAGCGTTCTATACCCACGCAAGCATACCCACGACTTCTGCACTGGTGCACGATATTTCTTGACTTCACCGGTAGATGCATCTTTGTATGTATGTACATATGATGTATAGTTTGATGCTATTCCGGTATATATATATATGTATACATTCTCTGGAAGTATTTCGATTGGATGGATAAGCGGGGAAGATACCGGAGACGAGCCGAGATAAGCTTCACTTAGAAGTTCTATGTGTTGGCTTTTTGTTATTGCCTTTTCAGTTTTTTGGAGACGGAGCTATGTATGGGAGCTGGGAAATAGCTTCTGGAAACTTGCGTTCGTCTGCATTCGTCTGCATTCGTCTGCATTCGTCTGCATTCGCCTGCATTTATCTGCATCTATCTGCAACTAAAGCTCTCTTGAGAAGCAATTCCGGAGCTTCTGGAAGCTTTACCATTGGATACGTATCCGGGGTCAAGCTTCGAGAAGCTCCAGAAGCTCTAGAAACTCTAGAAGCTCTCAGCTCATCTACATCTACCGATGTATCGTGGCTAGTTTCCTCCGCTTTCCGCCCTTCCCAGATCCCCCCCACTTCCCACTGCTAACCTTACACCCCCACCCCCAGCCTTCTTATCAAGCTACATATGTATCGTTCCTTATCAATATCTCAAGAGCTTAATCCTTAGTGGACGGGGAAAGGGACGAGCCGAAGCCAGAAGGCCGAAGCAAGGGGACTTTACGGAAGCTAACGGAAATTTAAATAGTGGCTGCGGAGGAGGATGTGGTGGTGGATGTGGTGGTGAAGGTGGATGCGGTGGTGGGTGTGGTGGTGGTAATTAATGATGATGATGATGATGATGATGATGTTATCATAATTCTTGATGGGAATGTGGATGAAAGATGAGAGATGAGCGATGAGGAGGAGGCTGGATACTAGACACTAGATACTAGATACTGGGAACTGGGAGGATGGAGGATAGAAGAAGTAATTAGCGGTAGTCATTACTTCATCACCTACAATGTTAATTCATGTATGAAATCGTAAGCAGGATACCCAAAGCACTGACCTTATCCAAAGTCAATGACAATGAATACCACATCCCAATGTATACCACACATCCCGATCTATAATGCTCATCAAAAGTAGTCGATTCCAAGATTCCAGAAGAAAAAAAACAGAGGAGCTAGAGTACTTACATGCTGATGCAGTAACTGGTACTGGATATTCATTCAGACATACTGATACTAACGAGGAATGAAAAACCTAATTATCATAAGATGACCTATGTGATGTGATGAGATGAGAGATGCCAGGATCCATAGACGAAATCTAGAAGAGCATAGATGAGATGTAGGATGTGTGGATGTCTGGATATGTGAATTTCTGGATGTCTGGATGTCTGTTTAAATGAATTCAAGTCCACGCATATAAAATATATACATCAAGTGGTAGTTTCTGTGATTCAATATTTCGTTTATTGAAGACCTATTTCAAGGAGACATCGGAGTGGAAGATGGAGGGTAATAATTGATTTGAAGCAGAAAAGATATTACGACAGAAGAACGGGTCATGTGGATAGAGAGTGGAAATGGAACTCCAACACAGGGTGCATCGACCGCTAATATACATCGACTGAAATGAAGACAAAGGTAGGTTTCGACATTTATCATGCCACAGATTCTCATGAGATGTCAATGAATGTCATACTGTTGATTAAAATAAAAATCATATACAACGCTATATAAACTCCAAACGCCATATGCGCAGTTGAAACAACGAAACAAACTACCCCACCACCCCACCACCCACCACCCCACCATTCCTCTACGCCTCTACGCCTCCCTCGACCCCGCCATCAACCCCTCTAAAATTCCCTCCCCAAACTCTTTCTCCAACCAACTTCCTCCCTGCTTCTGTCTTCTGAGTCCCCTAATCTTTTCCCTCCTCTCATCCAATGCCTTTTTCCTTTCCTCCCTTTTCATTTTCCTCAACTCTCTCTCCCTCTCAGTTTTCAATCTCTCCTTCTCCAACTCCTCCATCTCCCTTTTCCTGACCTCCGCATTCTCCGAAAACTGATAAAAGCCCACACCCTTAGTCCTAACCTCCTTCCTAGAATCATAATGCAATTCCAACATTTCCTCCTGAACCTCTTTAGTAGGCAGTGTACTTTTCAGTTCTGCCACAGAGGGTAAGCCCTCAAACAACGGTGTCGAAAACGCATGAGTCTGAATATGATTCCCATAGATGACATTCCTCGGTTCCCGAATCCTCATTTCCGAATCCGGAACAAACAGGTTCATCGAATCCCTTGCTCTAGCCGCTCTAGCCGCTCTTTCCGCCTCCGCCTTACTCCCCAATCTCGTTCTTCCAAACTCATCCTCATATTCCACCTGTTCCCCATCCTCCTCCTCCTGATCCTCCTCCTCACTCTCAACCCACTTCCTATCAAAATCCACCAACGGAGCATTATCATCCCCCTCTCCTCTCCCATTCTCCTCCCCCCTCATCAGCGCCCTATACCGTCTCGCCTTCTCCTCCAAAGCTCTTCTACCGCGTTCCCAAGCCAGTAAAGATTCCT
The DNA here is from genome assembly GCA_024516155.1 of Pyronema omphalodes. NCBI lineage: Eukaryota > Fungi > Ascomycota > Pezizomycetes > Pezizales > Pyronemataceae > Pyronema > Pyronema omphalodes. The sequence continues at coordinate 168,870 of JAJJXM010000027.1, read as the reverse complement.
CCGCGCCACCAATATCCTCCGACATTTTTCCATCTCCATCCTTATTAGCCGCACCGTCCAAAATCCCTTTCTTCTGGGATCTGGGTCCGGATCTGTCTTTAAACAGGGAGGAAGTTTTATTAGATGATGGTCGTGATCTTGCGGGTACGGAACGATGCGGTGAGGCGGCGGATTGTGCGAGGGCTAGTTCGGTGGTTAGGGCGTGGATCGAGGTGGAGGAGAGGGGGATGGGTGTGTTTTTTGGCCGTGGGGCGCCGTAGAGGGATTTTGAGTCTGGGGGCGGCATGGGGGAGGTGGGAGGTTGCTGGCTGGCTGGTTGGGTGGAGGAGGCGGTGGGGGGTTGCTGTAGGACTGTAGGGCCGTAGGATCGTGGAAGCTGTAGTAGTCGTAGCTGTAGTAGTCGTAGCTGTAGTAGTCGTAGCTGTAGTAGTCGTAGCTGTAGTAGTCGTAGCTGTAAGAGTCGCTACTACTACTTCAAGATCAGTAGGAGTCGTTACTACTTCAAGATCGATATCGTCGGTGAATACGGCAAGTTCGGTGGACGCGGTATTGGATACGAGTACATAGAAGACGCGTCCTATCGGTATGTGACGTAACCCTGTAATCCCGTAATCCCGTAATCCCGTAATCGCGCAATCCCGTAATCCCGTAATCGCGCAATCCTATAAACGCCCCAAAACTCTATATATATATGTATGACAGGGTATCTTTTATGTAATCGTGTTGTTCAATTCCTATATAGCTGTATAGCTGTATGTATGTAGCTGTATAGCTGTATGGTCGTATAGTCGTATGGTCGTCGTAGGGTGTGTTGTGGTAAGTATACCCAGCGGCAAAGGGTGCTTAAACACAGTGTTAGAAGATATCACGTACATATAAGGAACGTTAACGTGTTAACCAGGATTCTCGTCACGCATATTGTGCATAAAGCAGGAGCAGTGCATCAAGCAGGCAATAAAGCAGGCAATAGAGGATCAGGAGGAGCAGCAGGAGGAATTTAATCTTACATCATATCGTGTATAAAGCACTGCATAAAGCGTCAGGGGAATATATTTTAACCTTACGAAACTAATGCTGCAATTCATCATTCCTATGCCATCCATATGCCCAAACCATCCCTATGCCTATGCCTATGCCTATGCCTATGCATAAAGCAAAACCAGCCCCAAACCGACTAATCGATCATCAAGATACAGGTTACAGTACAGTAGGTAGTAGGTAGAATAGGCAGTAGGTACTAGGCAGTAGGTACAGTAGGTAGTAAGTTCAATGGTGATATATAAATAAAAAAATATTTGCATGATAATCATTCAGCATTCAGCATTCAGCATTCCACACATCTCCTCATGCCCACATACCTACATGCCCACATGCCAGTATCCAAAAAAAACACAACAAAAACACACAGTAAAAAATCAAAAAATAACTCCTCCATACTCAAAAAAAGAAAAGAAAAAGAAATCATAACTAAATCATTTACAAAGCTCATAAAGTCCAAGAAAAAAAAAACTGGTAAATAAAAACCAAGTACCAAAAGACCAGATACCAGATACCAAAAAGAAAAAGAAAAAAGAAAATCATTGCGTAAAGCCAAACAGCCAAAGCCAAAGGAGCCAAAGGAGTCAAAAGGAGTCAAAAAAAAGAAACAAAAAAAAACTAAGCAAAGTAACAGTAACAGTAACAGTATCTCTCAACCAAAGCCTCAAAGCCTCAAAAATTCAAAAAACTCAAAAAGCATCATCCCAGGGAAAGCAAAACCGCAAATCGCCAATCGCAAGCCCTTGCACCAAAAAAAAAGAAAAAAATGAAAGAAGACCAAAAACAAAAGAAAAAAAACAAGACGGTGAAACCATGACTAAAGTAAGTTAAAAAAAAAAGACTAGTAAAAAAATTATTTCTTCCCTTCTGATTGTTCAATTCCTTGATTCTCAGATCCTCAACTCCCAGTTCCTCATCCCAATTCCCAATCCGTAATTCTTGATTCTCAACCCCAATCCCAATATCCCACTCCCAATCGTGATTCCTGATTCCTGATTCCTGATTCTTAATTCCCAATTCCCGAGTCTCAACTCTCAATTCCCAATTCCCGAGTCTCAACTCCCAATTCCCAATTCCTACTGCCAAATTCCTAGTTCGCTCTTTCTCTCCTTTTAGGTTATAATTCCACTTGATCCAAATCGCTTTGCTTTGTCTTCGAAAAAAAAAAAGAGTAATAAAATAAAAAGATAAAAAAAAATAAAAATAAAAAAAAACGGAACACCCCGGCCTAACTCCAAAATATCCCAAAAGAAAAAGAAAAAAAAAGAAGTGCGACAAAAACCGATAAAGCAGAAAATAAGTAAAAAGGCAAGCGTGTGATCCTCCACCCGTTCGATATCCAGCACAACCCACTCTATAGCCCAACTACAGCTCGACTTATCAAGCCGAACTGGAGTGTGCTTCTAGACCATGGTTACACTGGACATTTCAAAACGATCCTCAAAAAGAAAAAGCGGTCCTAAAAAAGACTATCGTGCAATGACGTAGTCTGATGGAAACCCTGCAGGCGAACTTGTAACTCTTGCGGGTACTGAATCGCTCACGCTTTCCACGAGACCAAAAACTAAGTTTGCGATGCCGACAAAGATAGCGTAGATTGCCATTGGGGCTTTAACGAAGATTGACTTGAAGAGGAAGAGGAAGTTTGCGACTAGTGAAGAGGTGAGGTGGGAGCCGAAGGTAGGAATGTCGGTATCGTAGACGGGAGAGGTTGAGGTGGAAGGAGGGAAAGATTTGTAGCTGTGCCATTGTTAGCAATTTTACTTTTTCAAGGTGGGGTAATTGTAGAATGACATACAAGAAGTAGATCTCGAGTAAAAACCAGATCATGGCGATTTGGAAGCCGACAGTTCCATATTTCAAAATCTTTGAGGAAGGAGCGGAGGTTACAATCGCAGGTTCCTGCGCCTGTGCCTGAGTCTGCATTTGCACCTGGGCCACCTTTTCAATGTCGTTTGAAAGCTTCTGGCGTTGAAGGGATTCCTCGCTCTTGATGCGCTTAACCACTGCTTCTTCGGTCATTCCCCTCATAAACTCCTCGTCGTCAATCCATTCGCTTTCGTCAGATGATCCGACGCCGTTTAATCGTCGCTCAAGGTAGTCGATTCCGCGGCGGGCACTCCGTAGCTCCATGTGCAGCGTCTTAAGGCGGTTCATCATCTTATCGTGGACTGACTTGTTGTGCTCTCTATCCCGATCTCCTGCGATTGCTTCGGCTTTGGGTCGTACTATCTGGCCAGGGCGAGGCTCGTACTTCTTGGTTCCGCCTAGTAGTAGAAAAGTGTCGTCATCGTCCTCCTGTTTTGGTGGGTTGAGAAGTGCTTCGTATTCCTGGTCCTTTCGCTTAAGCTCCTCTAGATCTCCCATTTCGTCGTTCATGTCTTCGAGGGCGCTCTTTGGCGGTTTAGGGAATGGCTTAATCTTGCCAGTGGACCTGTCATAGAGTGGCGATGTGCTTCCGTATGGCGTTGGGCTTGCGTTACCCCGCGCTTCCTCCATAAAATCGTCATAGTCGCTTAAGGTGGGGGATCGGAGAACGGATTCTCGGCCCTTTATTCTCTCTGCCGCGGATTTCATAACTTTGGTTGGGCTTGGGCGGGTGTTAGGTCCCGTGTTTCCACTGCCTGTCGGTCCCATGAAGGAATCAATTGAATCTGCGCGGCCAGGCCTGGTTTCCGTTTTTCCACCGGAAGTTTTAGAAGGCGAAGCTTTCTCTGATCCGTTGCTAGAGGCCGGGCCGTTCCTGATACTCAGCGGGCCGGTAGACGTAGACGAAATCACCGAGCCGGTTTCGGAATAGTCGGTAGCTGCACTCTCGGATCGCTTAATAGTACTGGGATGCCCCGCGGGGACCGATTGACGTTTAACGGTTCGTTTGTCGATATGCGAGGTGGGGTTGGGACTGCTATCGCTACGACCGTGGGTGCCGCGTTGTGGTAAAGGCGAGGCCGTATCTGAAGCGCGGCTGGCAAGCGAGTTGGTAGACGGTGTAGATCTCAGAGGACGTCGCTCGGCAGTGGAAGAAATGGTTGAAAAGGTACGTCGATGCTGCTCCTGACTTGAATTTGGCCGCGATGTAGCGGGGCTCACACGGGAAGGCTTGTTTGTAGAGAGAGAGGGCCCCCCAGTTGGGGAGGCAATGGCCTTCTGTCGCTCAATGCTTGCTGCTGACGTAGGGCGACCTCCAGGTTTCATGGTCATTGAAGGGGAACGCACTGCTGTCGAACGTTCCTCCGCACGTTTTTGCACGGACTGAAAAGGGGCTTCTCCATCCTTCAACTTCAGACTCACACTTAAACTTCTATGCGCAGCAGGCTTTGTACCAGAGGAGGGAGTTCTTCTCGAGTCGTCGGCGGACCTTCTTCCATCGGTACTGGGGGTATCAGGCCAAACCATTTCGTCGTGGGATTCTTTGCTGGGGGTAGTGTTTGGCGTCTTTTTCGAAAATAGGTTCGAAAAGTTGGAGAGCTTGGGCGGCACGATCCCCTTACGTTTGCCGTATTTCCTCTCCTTCATGGCTTCGGCGGGACCCCTGCTCTGAAACTCCCGAAACCCCTCAATGTTTCCAAAGTCCTCTGCCGGCGGAGGCTCATAGATCTCGCCCTTCTCTGGGGAGATCAAGGCCTCACCACCCGTCGCCGTCCTCCGTCTGAGCATTGCCATATGGTCGAGGATATCGTTCTGATCGTCTGTGAATCGGGTGTGTTGTTGTGCGACGGTAGGTCTCCACCTTCTTTGCGCAGTTGCTTCTAGACGCTGTCCTGTGAGATCTTCGATAAAGTCGTCAATGGAGGGAGAACGGGCTGAATTGCGCTGAGTCGGAAAGAGTGGACGTCTCGACGATAGGTAACGTTGTATTCGCTCTTGGTCCTCGGCCTCACTGGCGGAACTAAGAGTAGATTTGGTGATGTCAATGTCGGATGTCTGCGGCGGCGGGTGCGGTTGAAATCTCGAGTGCGCGAACGCACCAGAGTGCGGAGGCCGGGCGGGGATATTTCTACTGGGGTTCAATTGTGGTTGACTAGGTATCAAGACTGGGTGTGCCACGGGTCGGATTGGCACCGGTTGAAGTGGTTGTCGGGGATGCTGTGTTGTTTCGCGATGTCGTCCGAAGAGATGGTTGAAGGATTGAAGGTGCTGGGTTGACTGACGTGGGTGAGAAGAATGGATTGGGACACGATCAGGAACCGACACCGAAACGGATCCCCCGTGGCCTGCTGCTGCTGCATCGAAGACAGTAAACGGGGATCGTTGGGAAGCCGTGCCGGCTCCTGCAGAGACGACGGCGCCAGGTCGAAAATGGGCATCATCGCCAGCACGATGGGGAGAAGGGCTACGAACGCTCATAGGACGAGCTCATGGGAGATGGTGATAGGATGTAGACACCAATAGAGGGGCCTCTAATGGTGATAGGATATCGACATCTGCAGCGAGTGAGGCCAGCGAGAGCAGAGCAACTCGACTCGCAGAAGCGCGGAACAATCTGGAGTGTCTTGCCTGCCTGTGGGCGGGGCTGAGGCGATACGATACGGTACGGCGGGAACGGGACGAGCGTGACGGAGGGTGATGGAGTGTGATCTCTTGCTTCTTGTGTGTTTTTATTTTTTTATTTATTTATTTTGAGAATGAGAATACTCTTGATCGTCTGCTCGTCTGCTTGTCTGTCTGTCCTACTGTACCGTATCGTCCAATCTTGCTTACTGTTCTATACATATTCTTTGTTGGAACAGAACGTCATGAGGGTTCTTTCACTCTTTTTTTTTTTTTTTCGACCAATCTTTCGCTTCTTTTCTAGGCGGTATTTCTCGTCTCTCCGGCTTCAACCGAGGCGGAGAACGGTGGTAGGTTGACATGATTCAACAAAGTCACCGTGGGGTGTGGGAATAGGAATGAGTTTTCGCAACAGCAGAGTTTAGCAGCAAACATAATTCAACAGGCGGTGTAATGGGAATAGTAGGCAGTGGATTATAAGTGATGGGAACAAGTAGGCAACAGATTTTAGATGGAAAAAAAAAATAATAGGCAAAAGAATTTTGCAGGCGGTGAGATGGGAAATACCAGGCGGTGGGCGACCCTACCAAGCAGTGGACACTGTGTGCTCCGTGTGCTTTTTTGCCCTGCTCCGTCCCGTCTGCCCCGTCATCCGCCCTCACTCACTCATCTGGCCGTGGGGGGAAAATGCAATTCCAGCGCGCGTGTGCTACATCTGATTGATCAACCTCCTCCTTTTTCGCGGCTGCTCCACGCCCAGACGAAATTTGGTGGGACGCAGTCTTCTCTTTGGCTTCTGTTCTCTTCTTCTTCAGCCGCTGGCCCTGTGGCTGCTCCTGCTACTTTTGTCACACAGGATCGATAGCGATTGGGGGATTCTTCCTGACTGCATCGTAAGCGTGCTCTCTAAGTGAAGGCGTGTTTTGGTTAGACGTGAGATGTGCTCTAGAGTAGTATGGTGGTAGTTAGAGATGAGGACACCATAACGTGTGTGTGGGTGTGTGTGTGTGGGAGGTGGTGGGTGGAGGGAAGTAGTCGAGGGGTGGTGGTGGTATGAAGAGTACGGTGACTACGGCGGTGAGAGTATGAAGAGTACGCAGCCATCGTATGAGACAGCCAGCACCAGACAGCCAGCATCAGCCAGAGTATCAGGAGCCAGAATCAAAGTACCGCAGTCGAATATCAATACGGCACAGGCTGACTCTGGCGGCTGGATATGACAGGAGTCTATCAAAGTCTACAGGGAAGGGAGTGATGGATCATGCCCCATGGCTGCGTGTACGACGCTTTTTTGCTGGGAATCTCGCTCTCTTTTGCACTGCTAACTCCGCCTGGCTGTGTCACAATACCAATTCGATCCACTGCCCTGAAATGCCCTGAAATGCCCTGATACCTTGTGGTGCTGGTGGTGCTTGTGGTGCTGGTGGTGGTGCTGGTGCTTGCCCTGGTGCTGGATGGGCCTGGCTGGTACTGGTACTGGTGCTGGTAATTCTGCCTGCCACTGCCACTGCTGAAACTGGGTGGGTGTTGCTCGCCGCTGCTGCTGCTGCTCCTGCTGGCTTTGCTGATGGCATGCTTGCTGATACAACCACCGCTGCTGTTGCTGCCGCTGCTGCTGCTTGCACCCTCTTTGCTTGCTTTGCTATATGCTGTTCTATGCTGCTCCTGCTGCTCACTGCTTCGACTGGCCCTTTTTTTTTTTGCTGCTTGACCACCTTGACCACTGTGGCTGGGCTGGCTGGATACATACTCTCTTACACACGGGGGCTGGGGAGATGCCTACGACGCGCAACAAAGCCCAAGCAGCTTGTTGCGTGCTGGGCTTGCTGCCCTGCTATGGGAAATGATGCTGCTTCTGATACTGCTGGTGTCTGCTATGGGAAATAATCCTGCTGCTGGTTGCCCTGTTGAATGAAATGATGCTACGAATATCGCTCTGTTGCCGCTGGATGGTTGTTAATGCCTGTTGCTTGCTTGCTGAGCGGTGGTGGTGGTGGTGGTGGTGGTTGTGGTTGTTTCTCAAGGGTGAACGCAGCTGCCTGCCTGTCTGTCTCTACCCCTTTGCCTCAATCCATCGTATGTATGCTGTGGGAGAAATGCCGTTGCTTGCCATTGCTTCCTGCTGTTACCTGGCTGTTCTGTGTCCCTGAGACTGCTATTTCCGAACAATATCCTTTTGTGTGTCCCTGTATCTGCGATTTCCGTGTACTGTTCTTCATTCAGTGTTCTTGTGCCTGCTATTTCCGAGTACTTGTTCTTGTGCCTGCTATTTTCGAGTATGTACTTGTTCTTGTGTCTGCTATTTCGGAGTACTTGTCCCTGTGTCTGATATTTCCGTGTAAAATATCCTTTTTTCAAATACATTTTTTCTCCGCTTTCTGTCCATTCTGTGCTGTGCCTCCTGCCCGCAAATCCAGTGCTCATTTATGCGTCCTCGTCCGGTGCAATGAGAACGAGTTGCCCGTAAACCGAGCCTCCTTCCCTCCAACCCCCCCGCCGCCTCAGTGTCCTCCTATGCGTTCACCACCCCCCCCCATCTGCGTCCGCCCGGTTTGCCCGCCCAAATTGCCTCCCAAACCATCCTTCCCCCGAACCATCCCCCTCCCCCCTCCCCCCTCCCCCTCAAACCTGCTTGTCCAGTGTGCATGCTCCCTCCATCCACTCTCCGCCTCGCTGCCACCTTCGTTTTCGGCTTCGTGTCCCCCCCCCAAGCCTAACCCTTTCCCGTCTAGTTGATTACCTAAATATTGCATGCGTTTTAGCGGATGTTTGGAAGACACCAGTGTTTGGGCATATATCCCCATCGTCGCGAGCTATGAACAGCCATCTGCCCTCAATTCTGCTGCAAAACAAACATGCTGTTTTTCTTTCTGTAATGCTGTAAATCCGCCCGGCAAACTGAACTGGGGCAGGGGGCGGTGATTGGGAAGGTTGTATGCCCCTCACTGCTTTAGGCGTGCTGGGAAAATGATGTGTGGAACTAGTTAGCACCACACCAACTACTGCCTCTGCCTGTTAAGACTCGCAGTTTGCTGCTGCCGCCCATACTCCCACTCTCTCACCCAAACTCCCTCTGCCTGCTGTAAGTCTCTCTCCCATACACCTGCGACGCCCACTACGCAGCACCGGTGCGCTCTTTGTCCCCAACACCCGATAAGATAAATCAAAGCCCATTGACACCAACTGACCTTCAACAGTTTCGAAAAACACAGAACCTTCTCAACTCCTCTTCATCGTCTGCTTGAAGTCATCGCGCTTGCGCCATTAGGTTTGTCGTCCCTCTGATGCATTTCTCGTTTTGTGCCTTCTTTTCCCTCGTCTCTGCCCCGGATCGTGTTTGGCCCTTCACACGCCGACTCGAGCCTCACCGCCAAAATAACACGACCTCTCATCTGCGTGTGTACTCTCTTTTTCCCACCACCGAAGCAATTCCCATCCACCACGCATCCGCTCGTTTTGCACCCCTTTTTTCTCACGCGTCTGCCGTCCCTCCATTCGCTTTTTTTCCACTTGCTATTTTTTTACTTTGCTCACACGCTCCCGAACAGCATCAAGCTCAACACATAACGCGCTTTAATCGCATCAAATAAAACCTATCCATCAAGATGCCTAAGGAGAGAACCCGCAAAACCACCAAGGCCACCAAGAAGAAGAAGGGTACGTTTTCCTCTCCAACAATTGAGTCGTCGCGAGCATCATTGAGCAATTGCCATTCGATGCCATCTCGCCATCGATGTCGCATTGCGTCTTTGACATCAGCTTGATTGACATCAGCTCCATCTTTCTCTAATTGCATGCACTGACACGTCCGCTCGACAGACCCCAACGCTCCCAAGCGTGGTCTTTCCGCGTACATGTTCTTCGCCAACGAGCAGCGCGACAACGTCAGAAACGAGAACCCCGGAATTGCCTTCGGTACGTGTCATCGCGCGTCTTATCCCTAATTCTATCTCTAACAACCCAACAGGACAGGTCGGAAAGGTTCTTGGTGAGCGCTGGAAGGCGCTTTCTGAGAAGCAGCGCCAGCCTTACGAGGCCAAGGCCGCTGCCGACAAGAAGCGTTACGAGGAGGAGAAGGCTGCCTACGTCGTAAGTTATCCCGTCAACTTCCTGAGCTTAGCTCTATCTATCTCTATTCTCCGGAGTTCGGAGCAGACCATAAAAGAGCTGCATCGGAAGAGATGAGCAATCTGTCCAATTGAATCAAAGCTGACATCACCCCCTAACAGGCTGCCGGCGAGGATGAGGAAGAAGAAGAGTAAAGGATGAAAACAGCATACATCTTTTCCTGGTCATTCGGTTTTACTACACTTCCGTTGTTTGATGAATTGTAGTTCGGATTTAAATGTTTTTGTTTCGATTTCTCTCAACTGTTCAGGGACCTCTACTCTATATCCCACCGCACAATATACCCGAAAAAAGAGATATCAGTTCTGGGGGCAACTGGGCATGCAAATGAAGACGTAAATGAAGTTAATGTCGAAGCGATGTCGGAGCGATGTTGAAAGGCGGGTGTCGAAGGCTATGTCGAAGACGATGTTAAGTTACCAAAGCAACGTCGAAGAAATGTCGAAGCAAATGTCGAAGCGATATACCAATGATCACGTTCTGTATTCTAATTTCTTTTACTTTTACTACTTCTATATCTTATTGTTCCTGCTACTTGTTCTTTTTACTTCTACTTCTTCTTTTTTTGTTTCTTCTCAACTTGGTTACCATAACTTGTTACCTACATACTGGATTTTTTTACGGAGCTGGAGCTGGAGCTACTGGAGCTGCTGGAGCCCGGAGGTGGTGGAAGCTATATTTTATCTTTGTCTAGGGTTTGGTTTGGTTTTTTTTAGGATCAGGGATGCGAATGCGTACGGTGTAAAATTGGGTGCGTTTCTATTTGAGCTGTTGGGTAATGAAGAATGGAAATGTTCCTGGCTACTCGGTTTACTTGGTCTACTCGGTTTACTCGGTTTACTTGGTATACTTGGTATACTGTCGATTTTTTTTTCTCGCGTGCCAGTTACACTTACGCAGTTACGCACGTTACGCAGGTTACGCGAATTCCCAATTATAATTCTGAGACATATATACACCCAGACCCAGACCCAGACCCCAATCCTGACCCCGGTTACTATTCTGGTATTTACTATGTACATATCTACTATCTATCGTCTGTGTATCGTCTGTGTATGTACATACAGACTTACCGATATGGATACCGATATGGATATAGATACCGATATGGATACCGATACCGATATGGATACCGATACTGATATGGATACCGATACTGATATAGATATAGATATAGATAGGAAATAAGAAATGGGGAATGGGGAATGGGAAATAGGAAATGGGGAATGGGAAATAGGAAATAGGAAATAGGAAATGGGGAATGGGAAATAGGAAATAGGAAATGGGAAATAGGAAATGGGAAATGGGAAATGGGTTTGATAGATTCTGGATACTGGATACTGGATGATAGATTCTGGATGCGCACAGACTCGAAACTCGAAACTTGGTATGTACATAGACTGACTCTGGAAGTTGAGACTATGGCCTTTGGCTTTGGCTTTGGTTAATCTCTTCGCTTTCCTTGCCTATCCTTTCCTTTTGTAGTGCTCCTATGATCCTATGATACCACCATACCGCCGTACACTGTAGAATCCAGACTCTGATACAGTAGTTGACAGTTGACAGTTAACTTTGGTCCACCATCCACCATCCACCGTCCAGCAGCCAGCGAAACCCAGCATAACCCAGCCAAACGAACCAAAGCTCAGCCAAAGCCCAGCAAACCTCAACCAAAGCTCAGCAAAGCCCAGTAGCTCAGCCCAGCGTAACCCAGCAAAGCCAAACAAACCAAAGCTCAGCCAAACGAACCAAAGCTCAGCAAAGCCCAGCAAAGCCCAGCCAAACAAACCAAATCTCAGCCAAAGCTCAGCCAAAGCCCAGCAAATCCAAACAAACCAAAGCTCAGCCTAGCTCAGCCAAAGCTCAGCCAAAGCTCAGCAAAGCCCAGCGTAACCCAGCCAAACGAACTAAACATAGCTAGAAATAACAGAGGATAGGATATGGTGGCTTGGATAGGGATACATACGGTATAGACTTAATTCCTCATGACTTTTGACCCACGTGTTTCTTGGTGCTTCTTGGTGGCGGTATGGAGATGTATGGTATGGTACGGGGAGCTGGGAGAGGGGGAGGGGGAGCTGGGGAGCTGGGGAGCTGGGGAGCTGGGGAGTCCGGGGAGCTGGGGAGCTGGGGAGCGGGAGCTGGGGAGCTGGGGAGCTGGGGAGCTGGGGAGCTGGGGAGCTGGGGAGCTGGGGAGCTGGGGAGCTGGGGAGGGGGGAGCTGGGGAAGGGTGTGGATATATTGATACAGTATATAAAGAAGATGGTTTTAACATTCTGGGGATTTCTAATACCATAGTATCGGAAATATACCGAACCGAAGTCGATATACTTCACATATGTATATATATATACTACTGTTTATAGAAAAACTATTTTTTGTAAGTTTCAACCAGCCATCTATCATGGAGTTTGTGAACCGCGATAGTATCGATATCGATATGGGGGGTGGCGGGTGGAGATAGTAATTACTGAATAGTGTTATGTACTCGGCTGATATTATTGATATATTATATATTGTTGATAAATAAAGATAGTGTTGATAGTGTTGGTATACAAACCATATACATATCTGGATTACTGTACTGTATGTATGGCATCATGGCATCATAGTTATGGATGTAGTTGTCATGGTTGTCATGGGTCATCACTCGAGATTCCTAGTGCTCTTTGCGCTGCGGGCTGCGGTGCTCATTGCGGTGCGGTTTCGGTTTCGGGGTTCGGTTTTTATGCATTGGGTAGGGTATATGTTTGGAATATGATCTCGGTAGATTGATGATCATGGGAGGCTTATTTCTATGTCTGTATGTGTAGTTGGAGTCTGTATGCGTGTGTAGTTGGAGTCTGTATGCCTGTGTAGTTGGAGTCTGTAACTATGTCTATGTCTATGTTTGAGATATCTTATGGCTTCGGGATCTATAAGTTCTTGGTATCTTGTAGCTATGTCTGTATGTTGATATCTATGTCCTCGGTATTTTGTAGTTGACGGATAATGATAGTGATAGTGATATGTTATTATGCTCCAGGGGGTGGGGGTGCTGGGGTTTGGGTTTTGGGAGGCCTAGTGATAGTGATATGTTACCTACATTTTTGTTGCTATATATGTCATAGTAACGGTTGATGGTTAATCCTAGGCCTTGGGGAGAGATTCTCTTGACTTCTTTTGTTTCTTTTTCTTATTTTTTTGGAAGATTGGGTGTAGTTTCTTAATACCTGGGGAAACGAAGAAGAAGAAGAAGAAGAAGAATCAGCGGTAGGTAATTGATACTGTAGGTATATAAACGAAACAATCATCCACGATGAGACGGAGAATGTTGTTGATGGGGTATGGAATGGATGAGATACGCAAGGATGTAAAGTAGGAGAAGGTATATACATATGGTTCGATAAAGACAGATTGATATTCCCGTTTTTTTTTTGTTCATTTCCGCGGGATTTGATATTAGTCTGAATTCCCTTTTTATCTGTGCTTATCTACAAAACCAATCTTCCAGCCTTTAATCTGCCACAAATCATTATATCTCATTTATAATCCAAACAATCTCGAATTTTACATCTCCCACCTAATTCACAAGCAAAAACAGTCACGAAAAAATATTGCATCCCCATAATCACAACTTATAAATCATACCAGAAAATCATTTTCCTGCATCTCTTCAAATTCCAACGAGCTTATTTCTCTACATGGTATCACCCCCAGCCTCCATCTTTACCTCCATTCCTTCTCCATCTACACAAGCTTCCAAGAGCAGTCACATTTTGCTGACTAGAGCATCTGCAACCTCCAGCTGTTACCGGTCGACATGCAGGATGGTTTCGTGCTCCATTTCCATATTCCATGTTCCACATTCCTAGGTTTTTATGTTTTTATGTTTTCATAAGGGCTCACGAGGGCTCACGAGGGCTCACATGTCACTAGAGAAGAAACCTATATGTATGTATCTATATTGACGATGTAACATAGAAGGAAGTACCAGTAAACGGAAAATATGAAACGAGATAAATTGGTTGCTGGAATGTGATATGGGGTTATGGGGTTTAGGGTCTTGGAATTCTAGGGGTTTAGGGTTTTAGGGTTCGAGGTTTTGAGGCTTCTAACCCCGCGTTATCCCGCATTATCTCGCGGCCCGATTTTGGTCTTGGACTTGGGTTACAGTGCGGCATAGCATGGCATAGCATGGCATCGATCTCGATTCTTTATGTATGTACTTCTCGTAGATGCGATTCTGCTCTACGGAGAGTAACGAATGATATAAAAACGATCGAACCATGCAGTCCAGTTTAAGCCGAGGTAAGTATGTATAGATACCAACTTAGTAGATAGAAATCTAGGTACCGTAACTCCGCAATTGAACACCCACACCTCAGCAGTAATAAAGGCAATACCAACCGAACCACGAATTGGCCTCCATAGCCCCATTTCCAAGTTCTTCGAGAATACAGATGATCGTGTTTCCTTCCTACCAAAGTTTCCGTCGGTTATGTACCATGTAGCAAGTATCAAGTATCGATTCTTGGTATTCTTCATATTGCGGGGTTCATCACAAAGCATTACCGATGAGACGAACCGTTGAATCTTGATGAATTGACTCAGTGTGCACAGTACAGCTATATAATAGGCTGACGTTAGAATTTTTCTGTTTCGTGGCCTTTCGTTTCGAACATAACTGCAGATACCTACAGATGTTGATATGCACTGGATCGAGGTTTGAGCTTTGTAAGCGAGCGATAAATGGGATATATGTTTTGCATATATGATGCATATGGTGCCATATCCATTGCATATATACCCTTCCCAGTGCATTGCAAACATGGGACTGGGTACCACGTTATCCACCAATGATGAATTTCAATGGATTACACTGTGTACATGCTTTGAGATATATGAAACCAATGGGAGTTTGTTGTCAATAAAAAATCCTAGACACGTGATCAAGCCTCCTTGCTACCGATGACTTACTTAACCAATGGATGCAGCAATCCATGAAACGAAACGTGATGCGATGAGAAATGTCCAATTGAAAGATGACTTTTGGATGGTTTCAATAGCTAAATCGGCGATGACCAATGACATCTGAAATATGCATGCGACTAATGGAAACAACCAATGACGCTAGATTTTCAAGGGTCTAAATCGTTCGCTACGATCTATGATGGATGGCGCCTTCGGGAATCGTGAGTGGGATTGGGTTTCCCTGGGCTCCCTGGGCTCCCTGGGCTTTTCATCGGCTTTTCATGGGCTCTCTCCGGGCTCCCCGGGCTGCCAGAACTCACAGGGGTATGACCATACCGTTTTACCCTTCGCCGGCCACGAGGAAATGAAACGGTACGTCATAGGGTCCAAGAAACAGAACTTCGGACCATACCGCTGGTAAACTACGCTGACAACAAAACAACAACACAACAGATCCGGTCACTGATCTACCGCGCCGAACAGACGACATTTGGTGATATCACGAGCATAATACGAATCGCGACCGACCATCTGTTTTATTCTACTCCTCGTCAACATCGAATATCGTCAAAACAGCTCAAGCTCTCAAGCTACAATTTCAGCTATCATCAGCGCAGCCTCAGCAGTACAGCTCTCACCGAATACCCGAACAAACGGTCGTCATATTCTTCGAACTGCGAAACCCCTCTCTGATTAACTACGTCTAGTGAGGAATGAAACAGTCGTGGACCTATCAACTTTGATTCTTGCGCTTGCTTTACAAAATGACGACAGCAGACGCGGTGGATATTATCTTTCAGTACTATCTGGTATCACTTTTGCTTTGCTGTGCTTCATAAATACTGCTTCATGAGCATGGATACTCCCTTCCTTCGGGTTTATTATTAATCACATAAACGAGTAGCTATTTACAAGTACTTGCAGATTTCCTTTGCATATGTATTCGCCTTATGACTTTGCAGTCAGCATTCTACCTACGGCTTACCGAGAATACTCCGATGGATATAAGGAACATGGCGAGAATATGATTGGCGTAGCGACCTGATGGAGCTGTTATCGTCGTCGTTGGGTGTGTCTCTACTGGAGTTCAATTGGATGTCCAACTGGACTTCGTCAGACTCCGTCGTACTTTGTCGCACTGTCGGACTTTGTCAAGTTGTCATGCGCAATGCTGCATGCTCCCTTGCTGCTGCCCGTGTTGTTCACCAACACAGAAGCTGGCTGTACTTTGCTGATACTTTGTTGTGATGTACATACATACATACATGACAACCCCGCAATTCTACTCTACACTTCGCGATAGATAGATAACCTACCACCTCCTGAAAAGTAAGGGTTGGGATACATACCTGTTTCTTACTGTTTTTCTTGCTCCGCTGTCTTTAATGGCTTGCTGTTCATGAAACTCAATTGGCTCTCCAAGTAGTTGCTGCCTCCGTGCATTCTAAAACTGGCGGTCACAATCGCAGCCGACATAAGTGCGCAGCTCACGGATTGAGGCCGCCGATGGATAGATATGCGTATCGACCAGCGGTGCGGGGCGAAGTGAGCTCGTGGTATCTTTGTACCATGGTTTGGCTGAGCTCAAAATACGTGTATCCGACGAACCAAATCGAGGTTGTAGGAGACTTCTGCAAGAAACAGGTAGTCGGACCTTAGATTTCCTCAAACCTTGCCTCGCTTTGCCTGACTTGCCTAGCTCAACTAGGGTTTGCTGGGTTCTAATGCACCCCATAAATTGGAGCCCGCTCAAAGTGCTCCACGATATATGTTTCCCGCATATCGATTGCTATTTCTTCCGGGGCAAGCAAGGCCGCTAATGCGGTGCACTGGTAGTTTATGACCACGTCACTACTCACCTTATGATTGGCATTCTATTGGCAAGAGCCTCCACACAGATTTGGATGAGCTTTCGTTAATGGTGGGTAAGACCTCATGGACGGTTATATTGGTTGCAAATCCGCCTACCCAAAGAAAAAGCTTCCGCGGTGTTTTTCGTCTCTTTATCCTACCACCTTCCTTCGTTGCGTGGAGAAAACGGCTTCATCACACCTCACTCACCCATACAGGCTGCGTTTCAGCACAAAACATTTTGTTTTATCGATAGCGTTTGATTACGGATCGGAAAGAAAACAGAAAGAATACATTTATGACCTAAAAAAATATATATCGGGTCTCCCTATATTTACGAAGATTACGATTATCAAGATACAAACGACCTTTTAGTCTAAACCACTGAGATTTCGAAATATTATTTTATCAATTCAGGATCAATTTCGATTATACCAATTACAATACAATTCAATTTCAGCATTAAACTTTAAAAAGCAAATAACAATGACCGAACGAACCATCACCCTCTCCCCACGCACGCTTACCCAAATCTCCCACCATCTCTCAGAATCTATTCAACGTCACTCCATCGACCTTCCCGAATCTGCATCCGAAATCAACCTCATCTCAAGTCATCTCTCACAAATCAAAAACCAATTCTATGAGCTTTCCGGCTATTTCGAATCTGCTGAATTCCCTCATATTCGTGAGAGCTCAAGGGAAACTATCATTGCAGCTGTTAAGAGTTGTGCAAGGACCATTAAGGACTTGGATAAAATCGTCCTCAGAACAAGCGTTAATAGAAGAGTCTCACATGGCTCTCATACATCCCCAAGATCCGCTAGAAAGAGTTGGAATGAAATCACCTCCGCTTTCAGAAATAATGAAGGCGTCGGTTTATCTCAGAGATTAAGCTTCTGTAAAACAATGCTGGAGACAACAAATGCTCTATTAGAATGGTAAGTCTTATCCTAATCCCCCATACAAGAATTAATGAAGTGTATCCACGCTAAAACCTGGATAATAGCATCTTCAACCGCCAGTCCACCAAAACCTACACCGACCAACTTATCTACCTCCTTCGCCAACAAGATGAGTCCACCCAACGCCGTAAAGACCTCGAATCTCTTCATCGCGCACAATTACAAACCTCCCATTCTCACGGGGTAGAATACCCCTCCTGCTGTTCCCCACTTTCCGGACCTCACTCACCACAATATGCACCCACCAATCGCCCCTACAGTACCCCCGCTCCCCTCACCCCCATTTGCGGCTCATATTAATACCTCCACTTACTACCACATCCCAACCACTATCTATGAATCTAGACCCATGACCCCGATTTCTCCTGTCAGCCCAATTTCACCTATCTCACCACTTGGACAGCCACAGATAGGTCATATTCCCATGGGTCAACCACAGGGTCAACCAACCCCTCCTCCGTTGACGAGGAGATACTCCGCTACTCCTGCTCCAAGAATGGAGAATATGGTTACCCCTCCTCAAACCCCACCCATGAGAAGACATAATAGTTACAGTTCTCATGACAGTAGAGATAGTTACGGTAGTCATGGCAGGGATGGAAGAGATAATATCAGAGAGTATCAAAGAGATCTTATCAGGGAAGATAGGGATAGAGAAGCCAGGGATGGAAGAAAGACACCAGGTCGGGAGTCAAGAGATACAGTAAGAGATGGAAGAAGAACTCCAGGTGCGGAATATGCAAGGGAGAAAAGTAGGACTAGACAACAAGGACCACAGGTTAGTTCTGCGGCGAGAACACAGAATCAGGGGAGCTGGTGGACCCAGGTCTGGAATATGGTACCGGGGAATACTACCATGCCGGAAGCTCCAGCTGAATCCGTTTGTAATGGGGAGCATATGGCGAATTTGACTTTGGCGCCGGAGGAGAAGGAGATTTTTAGAATGTGAGTTGATCTTTTTTTTTTTTTGTTTATGTTTGATGCTGTTGAGGAATCAGACGGAGGATTGGTCATACCCTGAAAACCATGCCCTGGTTGAAAGGAACCTTGATGGATTTTCGTCTGATGTTTTATCATATTTTTTGTTTTCATCTTATCTTCATCTGATGTTCATCCCATCTTATTTGCACTCTATAACCCCTTACATTTCCCATCATAATCACTCGCTAACAATCCCCCTCCAGGCGTTTCGACAACGACCTAACCTTCCGAATGTTCCACAACTCCGTTACTCAAAACGCCAATGTTGTGATTACCCTAGGTGGTAGCGGAGGATCATGGTCATCCCGGCGATCTCTCCATCGTTTCCAGACCTGTATCTCTGCCACTAAACTCAATATAATCCGCAACGGTCCTGGTATTTATTTCTACCGTCGTCAAATTCTATGGGCAACTCTATTCTTTGAGGACTTTGAAACAATGACTCTTTTCTTCCATGCTTTCTTGGCTTTGAGAATGGGTGCTCCGGGGACTCAACGTTTGATGGAATATGAAAGCTGGATGGATGGCGAGGAACTGATTTTTGCTGGAAGAATTAAGGCAGAGGGAAGAGGGAAGGAAAAGGAGGATTTGGTGTTGAGAGTCTTGAGGGATGAAGAATTTGGAACTGTGAGATTGGCGGCGGCGAAGACAGGAGGGAATGGGGAGGATGTCACGGTTTGGACGGCGTTTGGTAAGCGATTCAAGTTATGGATATGATTTGGGATACAGGCTAACAACAAGAAAAGTTACGCACCAGCTTACGCAATCCGGCTGGATTAGAAGAACTAAGAATGAAGTTGTCTTCTTGAAGAATATTCAGCAATTTTCATTTTCTTCTCGTTTTGATTCCACTTTGGTAGATGACTTTGAGCTGGTATTTGCTGATGCTAGAGGTATGCTAATTCCATTTTCTTTTTCTTTTTACTTTCCGACTTCAGATCATGGCTAACAATCACTAAATTACTATAGATGCACAAGCATTTATCACTCAAATCTACGGCCTAACAGCCAAAGCCGAGGCGAGAAAAAGCCCCCCTAAAGCTGCCCCGAAGCAAACTGTCAGGGAGATTAAAAGAAGAGACAGTTACTTTGTCTAACCACATCCCAAAAACATAAAAACAAATCCGAACTAGCTAGCTAGCTAGCTAAGCTCCGCGGGAATCCCCGTCATTCGAAAACGGGTTAAAAACAATAGCAACAATAGCAACATTCACTTCCAAATCCAGGAGATTTCATTGCCGATTTTTGGTTTCCTTTGTATCATATTCTTATTACTGACAACACACACCATTTATTTCTTTTGTTTATACGGAGTTTCTTTGTCTTTTTTTCTTGGTTACGTCAAAAAGTACATATTGGGAGGCTTTACTCACTTACTTACGGTACAATACGGAAAATGGGCCTCTAATATGCCCCTGGGGATTAAGGGCCACGGTGTCTGGGGGATCTTTTTATTTTGTTTTTTGTTGTTTTTGGTTTCACGCAGTTGGCTTGGAGTTTTGATTATGGTTATACATACAGTCTTTCCTGGATGAGAGCTTTTTACTATTTCACTTACATATATTACGGTCGTTTGAAAGAGTTTTCTTATTTTATCAAGCAAGTAGTTACAATGTTTATTTATTTATTCTCACAGTGGGAGGCTTGGGGATGTGGTCTTGTAGATCATCTTAAGGCTGGAAGGGGGAAGGAGAAGGAAGGAGAGCGTTGGCTCAAAATCTCAACTCAATTCGATTTTCGACTCCAATCTTACTGCTCCATTAAAGCCAGAAAGGATTGGATTATCATCATAATACATATCAAAACAAATAGTTCCTTTTTTCTATATCAAAGTTGTTTCTACATATGTACATAGTCCTGTGTATGTATAAATTCTACAATATGCGTTATGCAAGAGCCATGCATAATCAAAGATATGTATACGATGTCTGCCTAGTGCTGGGTGTACATATTGGGGTGGAGAGACCAAAATTTCATTGGACGTATATCCGGGAGGAATGATTATATGTAGGAAGGCTTTACAAAGCGGTGTTCATATCGTGATGCATTGCAATATCAACTGCGGAGAATATAAGGCACACCTGAAGCCTGGTGTCGTGATAAACATGTGCTCATAGCTCATCGATGACAGCCTCGCTTATAGGGAGTGCATGAACTGTTTCATCTATCTTCAGCTTGTGTACATGGTTTATTGTATTGGATCTTACGTCCAATCATAAGCCCTCGAGGGGCTGCCATAAATTAGGCGCATCCTACATTCTCTTGCACATGACAATACTGCCAGCACAATCATAACTTCCGAGGTTTCCTGAGAAGGTGAAATACTAAGAGCTTTATGATAGCCAATTTTAACCATAATTATCAAAAAATGTTTGGTGCTCCATAAAGGCAATGGCCTTGGCATTTGCAGTTGTATGAGGGGACAAGAGTCAGGTGCAGTGATACAATTGAGCGTTCGATTTACCCTTGTACCCGAGCCGTGATGTGGACCGGGAAACAGTTTTCAAACCCCAAAACTTCAACTTTCACAGGGTTCGTCTTGTAATACTTTATCGCGGGCAGATCGACTGGGCGATCTAATATACCGGACGTTTTTCCTAATCCATCCCCGAGTTTTCTTGGACATTTCCATTTCAGGATCCAACAGGACGAGAATCGACTGAAGATGTCCTTTTTCTATGTGCAAGACTTCGGATCGAAGCGTTGCGGTGCTTCCAGGTGCTCCTCAGGCGTTGCAAATCCAGAGTGATCCCCATCCAAATCCTTGTTATCGATCCCGCATCCGCCGCATGATGTCACCCTTAACTAGACTATCACTACCATCCAACTTGCCACCCGTTTACCTACCCGCGACGATACCCCATCAATATCCCGTTTGCCTGAACATACCTCTTCTAAAAACCCCTTTGACCCCTTACCTGAAAGTTTCAATTACTCTATTACACAAAAAAACAATTTAACCAAATTACTTTAACAAATCACACCAAAAACAAATACATTCCCACCCAGGACCCTATTTTATATTGAAGATACACGAACCAAAAAAATGCTCCCAGCACTCCGCCGTACCCTCGCCTCAAAGGTCCCTCTAAACCCCTTCGCTCCCGCTGCTCAACCAGCTGCCACTAGAACCTACGGAAACTCTGGTTACGGAGACCCCGAAGAAACTGGTTATGGTGTATCAACTGATATACCATCCAAGAAGACTACACAGCTTGAGCACCCCGGTGCTCCTCCTGTAGCTGAGGGAAGAGGCTCCGGTATTTATCAGTCCCAGAGTATCAAGGATGCACCAAACACTGGAGGAATGCCTATGGGAAATAAGATGAATGCTTCGGACCGGTCAACTCCTGGATCGGGATCCTCGGGATCTTCTGGGTTTGGAGGTCCTGCGGGATCGGGATCAACGGGAATTCCAAAGGGAATGGGAAAAGAGAAGGAGGGGGTGAGTAAGGAGAAGACTAAGGATGATGGAGGAATGGGAGAGGGAAAAACACAGAAGGGACGTCCGACGATGAATACCGGTAAGGAAAAGGCCGGGGATGGTGAACAAACTGTCGAGCAGCATAATAAGGATTTTGAGAAGGGGTTTGATCATAGTTCATCTGGAAAGGATCAGAAGGTTGGGAAGGGATACTGGAGTGGTGAGTGATCTTGACTCTAGGGGGTTTCATAGGGATACTGATTTTGTTCAGGAGAGACTCAGGATGGTACTACTATGAACCCGTAATTCAACGGTAGTAACGATGGATATGATAAGACGATGGGAAATGTACCAATGATGATATGAACTGTATATGGTGTTGATACCAATGAAGTTATGAATTTCTTTTCTATACGATCCCATGTTCCCTTCGAACAGTTTTACGGGAAATTTGGCGAGCAGGAGAGGCAGGATCTATTTTTGGTCCAACGTTGGAGAACTCAAAATCAAGGTTTCTTTGGTTGCGGTTCAAGTTTTCTTGGACGCGAACAAATATAGCATCTGGTGCCATATGTACCTTATTTTCATTTCCTAGAGCCTAGAGCCTAGACTATTTTTAAAAGGACCTCAAAGTACACTGGTACCGGAAGAAAGTTAGTGGACTGGAACAAATAAACAGATACCACGATGCTCATGCGCATTGAAACTTCTCAACGCGTCCTCAACTTTCTTCGTGAGAACGCGTTCAGAATCAATGATGATGGAATGCAGCCTGAGCTCATCACGCTTGCGCGTTTAGCTAGCGAAACCCGGGAATTGAATATCGGCCCGGCAGATGCCGTAACCAGACATTAAAGACGATCAAATCCTGCCCAAATGAGGCTGCTACCCCGAAACAGAAAAGGCGGCCTCTGTCACCATAGATCTTCTCACCGACTTTGACTTCTACTGGCTTTCAACGAGGTCTCAAAAGCGCCAAGATAAGGCTTCGAGTGCTCTTTTATGAACAGGTTTCGATAGTCATGACGCTACGTTACGTCATATTATAGTTGCTTAATCCTGATCTACAAACCAATCCAACCCAACCCGTCCCCGTTTTCCGCTAATCATCTGCATCCGCGTTCCAAGCAACCACAGCATTGCAAGGTCTAAACTTGGAATTCCTGAAATTCTGGGAATCATTCAGAACCATGCAAACTTCGCGGGATGTACTTAAGGCATTCTTGCACCCCAAGGTGTACGATTTCCATATTTCTCTCGAGACTCACAAACGATACCCAACTATACGCGATACCACACGATTTCCCGGAGGGATTAATAAAAAAACAATTAATTGCGAATAATAACAGATCAAAAAGATGAAGATTACTAACGTGCTGTTACTGGCGGCTTTGGCGACTGAGGCTGCGGCTTGGGGTTTGGGAAAGACTAGTGAGTACCCTTCTGGTTTCCCAACTTCGCTTCTACGCGTTGCTTAGCCTCGCTTGCTTCAACTTCCATCTTATTTGTGCCTGAAACTTCCGCTAACCTTAAATCAACAGCCTACAACAAATGGCAACAGGCTGAGCTCGAGCGATGGTTGGCAGACCACGACATTCCCTACCCTACATCGGCAGACCGCAAAGATATCGAGAAGATTGTTCAAGACAACTGGCAGACCCGAGTGGTGGACTACTACAAATCCTGGGACACACCACAGTTGCAGAGCTACTTGAGCGACACCGGAAAGGAGCTAGATGCGAAGAGAAGGGAGGACAAGAACTGGCTTTTGCAGCAGGTCAAGGCTGGATGGCATGAGACGGAAAAGAGTGCCGGAGCTGCGTTTGAGCATATGAAGGATTGGGTTTTCGATTCGTGAGTGGTCCTTGATCCTTAGGCTTTCCAGGCTTCCAGATGCCCAAGTGGTTTCCCGAGCCTGGAATTGAGTTGTGCATATGCACGATTTATGCATAGTGACGTCACTAACCGAGAAATAGCTGGACGGAGAGTCAACTCAAGAGCTTCCTTGATCGCCACGGAATTCCTAACCCCAACCCAAGAACGAGAGATACTTTGTTGGCTACTGCCAGAGATAACTACCAGACAGTCGCCGACAAGCTCGGTGAGACTGCGGGTTATCCCGGAAACTGGCTTTACGAGACATGGTCCGAGAGTGATCTCAAGTGAGTACCTCCAACTTCCCGCTACCGAGATATTTTGGTAGGGAATTCGGCTCCTAACCCGTATGATAGGAAATGGCTTGATGAGCGTGGATATCCCGCACCCCAACCTACTACTCGGGACAAGCTTATCGCTGCTGTCCGCCGCAACTCTCGCATTGCCGCCATCAAGGCCCAGAAGGAAAAGAACGCCGCATCGAAGACCGTTTCTGACACCGTCTTCGACACCTGGTCTGAGAGCCGCTTGAAGGAGTTCCTCGACAAGAACAACGTCAAGGTTCCTCAGGGATCTACCAAGAACGAGCTTCTCGCTTTGGCTCGTCGTAACAAGGCTTATCTTACCGGCGACACTGTTTACAACTCTGCTGCTAGTGCTGCTTCTTCCGCCACCTCCGTTGCTGGCGATAAGGCTGCATCCGCTGCTTCTCAGGCTACTGACACTGCTGCTCACTATGGTCAGGTTGCTTTCGATAAGGCCATCGAGGCTTGGAGTGACACCCGTCTTAAGGCTTACCTTGACTCCCGTGGTGTTCCCGTTCCCCAGGCTTCTAAGCGCGATGAGCTTCTAGCTAAGGTCCGTCTTCACAAGCATAAGGCTGCTACTGGATATGGAGCATGGACATTCGACACTTGGACCAAGGAGAACCTTAAGAAGTGGCTCGAGTCTCAGGGACACAAGGTTTCTAAGGAAGCCGCTGAGTCCCGCGATCAGCTCTCTAAATCTGCCGCATCTTACTATGAGCAGGCGTCAGCGTCCGCTGCCTCTGCTGCTTCCGTTGCTTCCGAATCCGGCGCTTCGGCCGCAACTTCCATCGGATCTAAGGCTAGTGACGCGGCAGGTTACGCTGCATCTGTTGCTTCCGAGAGTGCTGCTTCTGCGGCTTCTAGGGCTTCTGTTGCTGCTGGATCTGCCGCTGCTAATGCTTACGATGCCGCTGGATCTATGGCATCTCAGGCTACTGACTCGGCTGCTTCGGCTGCTTCTGCTGGTGCCACTGCTGCTACTGATGCTTCTAAGAATGCTTACGCTTCCATCACCTCTGCTCTTGCTCAGGCAACTGAAGCCGCTAAGGAGGCATCTTTCGAGGCCTGGTCTGACAGCGACTTGAAGAGCTACCTCGACACCTACGGAATCAAGACCTACCAGGGTACCACCCGGAATGAGCTTATTGCAATGGCACGAAGGAACTCGCACTACTTCATGCACGGAAGTGACGATATGGGAGTTTGGGGACAGGTCAAGAATGCTGCTGGATATGTACAGAACACAATTTCTTCCCTCCTAGGATACGGAACTAAGGTTGCCCAGAAGGCCGGTGATAGGGCTTATGAATCAGCCCAGGTTGCGGCGGATGCGGCAAAGGAGAAAGCTACCCAGGCGAAGCACAGAGTTCAGGAGGAGTTGTAAACTCTGAAATGAATGAGTTGTGAGCTGGAGTTGTGGAATGCTTTTGGACCTCATTATGATATCACGATTTTACCCTTAATGGTATGGTTTTGTATAAGGATTGTTTTCTTTTGTTAAAGGATTTGTTTACCGGATTGTTATGTGTATTTATTGTTGTTTTTTTAATGTTCGGAACATGGTTTTTTGTGTTACCTATCTGCTTGGGCTTCATGATGCATACGACGGATGATTTTGCTTATATCTGCCTGCTATCTGCTATTTGCTTGATATCTGTTATTTCACTTGCTAGCTCCTGTTTACCTATTTCTTAGGTGTTAAAATTGACGACGTATGACTGTTCACAATGTTCGAAATTCACGCAATTGACAGGACCATGGGCCATAGCGTCTAAAATATTGCTCGCGTGACAAAAAAACATCGATACTTCGGGAGCTTGGCAAAGTAGGGCAAAGTTCCGACGAAGCTCATCTCAGGCCCTGCAAATCTTGGTGCCTGTCTGTAAACAGAGGAAGTCTGATGTGATGCGATGTGATGTGATGAAGGCTCAGAAAAGCTTGGTCCACATGGCACATTTACGCGGAAATACCTCTCCGTCATGTCCAGTGATACCCGTGCGCACTTGACATTTTCCATGTATGTAGGAGTAAACCATAATTGGCCGGCCATGGAAACTTCGTCCCTTCGAATAAACCTGGTTTGAGGTACTTAAAAGCTTATACCTCGCCCCCCCCTCCTCGCCCCCCTACTGACTTTATCTTACGACAACACCCTACGACAACACCCTACACTACGACGATCTGATCTTTCTTTTCGCGTAAGAAAGTCAAAACTCAACACTATTATTTCATCCTTCGATCTGAACACCCAGGAACCGAATACCGGAACCCACACGTTACACTACACTACACTACACTACACCACACCACACTACACTACACCTCGACTAGTTATAATACCAAACCGAGAACAAACACAAACTAACTAATCACAAAACCCACAAAAAAAAACAATTAAAGAACCGAGCAACAAAAGACGAAAAGAAGGGAAGCTAGCAGCATTACACATAAAAAAAAAGAGCAAATACATACATAACCGAATTCCGAAAGCAAGCAACCGAACACACCGAAGCTCGGCATAAACTACCATCTTTAGTGCACCATAGAGTCTAAAGAAAAAGAAGAAAGAAGAAAGAAGAAGTCCGTAACCCTAGTGTAACCTAGTACTAGTGTAACCTAGTGAATAGCAAAAAGATCCTATTAAAACTGCATCTGCCATCTGCGACCCCATCTCACGGCATCGATAACCCGGCTTGGCGACCGTCATCTACATACCCTTCGCTGCGAGTTTGTTACACGGGCAAAAAAAAAAAAACTTATATTTATTGGCGACGCGCCGCGCCTTGTAGGGCTTCGCTTGGGAATCGTGTTGCCTGGTTCTTGGAAAAGGAAAATAAGCACCAGTTCACCTGAGATACTTATACCTACACTACCTATACTTATACATACTGAGTTGTGGACCATTTCGTCTTCGCTATACTCTCCTTCTATCACCCTCGGCAAAAAGTTTACATACATATACATACCTCAACGACTTCGACTTTGGCTTCGACATTCGCTACACTGTTACGGAAATAGAGAAATAAGGGAACACAGGAACAGGAAACAAAACAACAAGGAAGCTTACTTTTGCTTAAGAGAACGAAAAAGTTTGGATTAAAGAAGAAAACAAAAACAACATGGCACCAACAGAAATATTCCCCTTCTGGTTCGGAGGAAGCGCAAGTTGTATGGCAGCTGTATGCACACATCCATTGTAAGTTCCCAAAAATTCATATCTATTTACCTCTGTACCATAAGCTCCTCCTGCTCCCCCGTCCCCCTGGTTGCAGCTATGGTGGAATGATGGATTGCTAATACAATTGTTCAAACAACAGAGACCTCGTGAAAGTTCGTCTCCAAACCTCAAAGGTTAAAGTCGGCTTTGCAAGAACCGCTGTGAATATTATTAGACATGAAGGTATGTAATTTCCTGCTATTTTTCCTTTTATGCATATGGCGAAGCTCGTGGCTGCTTGGCGTATCGCGGAGGGAATGCTCCGACTGGACTGGGGGATCTGTGCAGCTTCCAGCGTCCAGCTCCCCACGTCCAGCACCCACAGCCAGCGACCAGCGACCAGCAACCAGCTTGAATTACATACCTACATACCTCGGAGATGGGGAAAGTAAAGCTAATATCGTGAATAGGGCTGTTGGCGATATACTCTGGGGTAAATACACACTACATACGATCCAGGAGCGAGGGAATGGCGGCTAACAAGATGGGGTTGTAGCTCAGCGCGAGCTTGTTACGGCAAGGTATGTTTGTTTTTTGTTACATTGGTGCATTATATACAGATGCAGATATATTTACACTTTATGTGGATATGGATGTGGATGCGGGTGTAACGCAGATACGAGATGAGAAGATGAGCAGATGGGTAGATGAGACTGACTTTTTGTAGCTACGTATTCGACGACTAGATTTGGGGTTTATGATATTATGAAAAACAACACCAAAACTGCGCCGGGAGAACAGGTCCCGTTTGCGAAATTGTTGGCGATGAGTTTTAGTGCTGGATGGTATGTGCCCTTGTGTCTTGATGAGGAAATTATGAGGTGGTGGTGGTTGGCTGCATGATGGGTTACACCGCTGTTGGGGAAGTTGTGATGGGACCGCAATGGTGCGGAGGAGCTGGCCGCTGGGACTGAGGTGTGTTCAACAACCGCCTCTGGAAGTTCACCAGAGCTTGCTCGGCGTGGTTGATATTCCTCCAGCTTCTCCCAATCTTGTCCATCCTTCTGTATCCTCCTCCAGCTTCACTCAAGTTCTCTCACCGCCTCCCAATCTCCTACGACCTCATGCAACTTCATGCAACTCCACCAGGAGCAAGCAACAATGCTAACAATCCTCCTACTCCAGGGTCGGTGGACTCGCCGGTAATCCTGCCGATGTAATCAACGTCCGTATGCAACAAGATCTCGCGAACCCTCCCAACCAACGCCGAAACTACAAACACGCTCTCGATGGGTTAATCCGTATGACACGCGAAGAAGGAATCAGTTCGTTGTTCCGTGGAGTATGGCCAAACACCCTACGTGCCGGATTGATGACTTCATGTCAATTGGCAACCTACGACCAGGCGAAACGGTTACTGTTGAAGAGTGGGTACTTCCAGGATGGAGTGTCGACGCATTTCACTGCGAGTTTAATGTCTGGATTGATTGCGACCACGGTCTGTAGCCCAGTGGATGTCATCAAGACTAGGGTTATGACCAGTCATGCGAGAGTGGGAATCGTTGGACTCGTCTGCGATGTAACGAAAAGAGAGGGATTGGGATGGATGTTCAGAGGGTGGATGCCGAGCTTTATGAGACTTGGGTGAGTACTGCTGCTGTTTAGAAGAAGGACGATCAGATGCTAATAGAATAATAGACCACAGACGATCTTGACATTCATTGCTTTAGAACAGCATAAGAATATCTGGAGATGGTTGAAGGCGGATAAACAAAAGGCGCATGCAACGGTATAAGAGGGTTGGCGGCGAATTGCTTCGAGTCTGGTTTATTTTGCGTGCATAGATTCCCGGTTTTTTTCATGGCGTTTGTTCTGAAAGTATTGGGTTAATAGATTGGGCATATTGGGCATTATTTGCATTGGATTGTGGATAGAGGGCTGGGTTTGAAAAGATGGGGTTGTGTTGATAGAATTGCTTTAAAAACAGTTTCGGTTTCGGGTCTGTGTTGATTAGAATTATACTTCAAGAAATATTTTTCGAGTTTGGGCCTGTGTTGATGAATGGTTTCACCTTTGAGCTTGCCGTCGTGATCTACCGATAGACTTCACCAGATTCCGTATAGTCCCCTCGACATCCAGGCCATCCTCTTGCGGAATAGAAAATGTGGAGTGCCTCCAGATGAAGATGACTATTACAGCGTGCCGACTCACACCCAGCAGGACAACTTGCCATTTAGACCTTTTGGCAAGCAGGTATTCAAGTGACTGACACTTGTTCTGTTCATATTTCTTTTCTTCGTTCTTCAGTTCTTGAGAAAGTCGCTTCGACCATCGCTCCCGCTCCGCGCCACCGTGACCTTCGAAATGGTTACTAAAGTTTGTGCACAACCACCACCTGCCCCGCGTTTTGCAGACATACCCCGCTAACTCACCACCGGGATGAAGATTAAAGTGCAGCCCGACCTTCCCACGGTCGCCGAAACCATCTCCACCGCTCGCGCCCAAGATGTCAAAACCGCGCCGAACGTTATCGCCCTCGTTGCGTCTTTCCCGGCGGAATTCTTGAACCCTTCCAGCGCCTACTTGAAGCTCACTTCCAAGTGAGTCACCTGGCGAAACGGTAGAGATCATCACGGACGCGAATTGACCACACGCGGTGATAGGAGCAAGACAAAGAACTCTTTCCTCTTCGAGAGCGCGTCAAGCAGAGAAACAATTGGCCGCTACAGTTTCCTAGGATGCGGTTCGGTCCCGCGATCATTTTGTTGAGCTTCGTCGACTGACCGCGACCCTTCAGACCCCCGCAAAGTCCTTAAGACCGGTACCGGCCACGGAGAGGAGGTTGACCCTCTCGACGGACTCCAGGCTGAGCTGGCTCAGTACCGCCCTGCGAAGATTCCCGGTCTCAGTCTTCCTCCTATCACCGGTGGTGCCCTTGGTTATGTCTCCTACGACTGTGTCAAGTACTTCGAGCCCCGGACGAAGAGAGATCTTAAGGATATCCTACACATTCCCGAGTCTCTTTTCATGATTTGCGACACCATTGTCGCTTTCGACCACTTCTTCCAGGCTATCAAGGTCATTACTCACATGCACGTGAAGGATGACCAGGACGCTACAGTTGAAGCGCTCACCGCCGACTACGAGGCCGCTACTGAGGTTATCAAGGAGATTGTGGACATTTTGCAGAGTCCCGATGTTCCTCTCCCTCCCCAGCCTCCTATTCAGAAGGGTCAGGAGTACGTCTCCAACATTGGACGCGAGGGATACGAATCCCATGTCAACCGTCTCAAGCAGCACATCACCAAGGGAGACATTATCCAGGCAGTTCCCTCCCAGCGTTTCTCCCGTCCCACCTCCTTGCACCCTTTCAACATCTACCGCCACCTCCGCACCGTTAACCCCTCCCCCTACCTTTTCTACATCGACTGCGAAGACTTCCAGCTTGTCGGAGCCTCTCCTGAGCTTTTGGTAAAGTCCGAGGCCGGCCGTATCATCACCCACCCCATCGCCGGAACCGTTCGTCGTGGCAAGACCACCGAGGAAGACGATAAATTAGCCCAGGAACTTTGCTCTTCCCTTAAAGACCGCGCTGAACACGTCATGTTGGTAGACCTGGCTAGAAACGACATCAACCGTGTCTGTGACCCTCTCACCACCACCGTGGACCGTCTTATGACCGTCGAGAGATTCTCTCATGTCATGCACTTGGTTTCTCAGGTTTCTGGTGTCCTCAGAAAAGGAATGACCCGCTTTGATGCTTTTAGAAGTATCTTCCCCGCTGGAACCGTCTCGGGTGCCCCCAAGGTTAAGGCTATGGAACTTATTGCCGAGTTGGAGGGTGAGAGAAGAGGTGTTTATGCTGGTGCTGTCGGTTACTGGGGTTATGATAATGATTCCATGGATACTTGTATTGCTCTCCGAACCATGACTGTAAAGGATGGTGTGGCATACTTGCAGGCTGGTTAGTATCTCCTCCCCCCACCACACTCGCTTTTGAGATAGGAGATAGGAGATAGGAGATAGAAACTAATTTGTGATATCTAGGAGGTGGAATTGTTTTCGATTCTGACCCGTACGATGAGTGGATGGAGACTATGAATAAGCTGGCGGCAAATATTCATTGTATTGTCTCTGCTGAGGAAAGATTCGGTGGGCCAGAGGAGGATAACTCTAAGGATTTGGCGGTTGGTCAGGAGCCTCAAGGTAAGGCTCCCGTGCACATGGGTGATGGATCATAGAGGTCGTTGTTTGTATTTATGCTCTGGTCTGTTGATATCGAGAATCAAAAGTTAACGCAATTGATATTGGGGATGTAGAACGAAAGTGAGCGAAAGTGAGCGAAAGTAAAACGAAACGAATGAAACAAGTGAGATGATAAAGGAAATGCCGAGGAATTGATTAAAATATCTTAAACGCTGGAATAAGAATAAGAATAAGAAAAAAAATGGAGGAATATTGTAAATGAGTAGTGTAAATATTTTCTGTAAAAAAAAAACGTGTTTTTTCTTTTCTTGTTTGTTTGTCTTTGGTTATAAAAAAAAAGTCCCACAGGTTTATAAAATTTACAAAACTCCTTTGAAAATATCAAATATCAAATATCATACACCCCGCCGTTCCTTTCCTGCTTCTTCTTCTTGTTGTTGTTCTGGTTCTTCTTGTTCTAAAGTACAATCCCACCATCCATTCTTTTTTCCACCATGAACCACCCACCATGAACCATAAAGCCTTTTTTATATCCCCATCCCATCCCCATCCCATGAAAAGCCCTCCGCATCCCCCCCTTCTCCATATCCCCACCTAATTCTCCACAACCCACCCCCTAGGCGGCGCACGCCTAGCATGAATCTCCTGCTTGGTCTCAGAGAAATCCGTCTCAGAAACCGTAACCAATTCCTTAACCTTCATAATTTTTCCGGCGATATCTGGGGATACGGGATGGTAAACGATCGACATGCGTTTACGAAGTCCCAAGGCTGCTAGGACTCCGTTTTGCTTTTTGGTCATGCCGATGCCGGACCGGATTAAGGTGATTTTGAAGTATGACATCTTGGCCGACGAGGAGACGAGTCGAGTCGAGTTGAGGCGGGATAAGTCGGAGATGAGTTGAGGAGGGACGGAGACGAGACGAGACGAAGCGCAGACGGGATCAGGAGGAATGAGATGCAGCGGGATTGCGTGGTGGTTATCGAATTTCTTTTGGAACTCCTCGCAGGGACGTGACGGTTTCGACGTGGTGATGTGGTGCCGGGAGCTCGGAGGTGATGGGATTGGCGCTAAGGGCGAAAAGTTGTGGGTTAGGGGTGGATGGTTGGTGCGGCTCATGTGATGGGGGTGATGATGCTAGCTGGGTTGGGTTAGTGGGGGGGTGGGTGGGGTGTCACTCGAGTCGCGGTGGATTGGTGGGTTGATGTCAATGGTTGATTGTGATTGTCATCACACGAAAGAGATATGAGTTTATCTGCTAGAAGAAGGGATTATTATGGCTATATGTGGAGGGTTGGGTTTGGTTTATCGGATTTATGATAACTGTTTTTCTTTTTCTAGGTTTGGTTTCAGTTTCTGTTAACACTGCATATGAACCAGTTTTAGGTGGTTCTGTATTTCTACAGATATCTAGCCATTCAATGTCGAAAATTCAAATACCATCTATACACCCAGAATAATAACTAGACCTACCTCCCCCACAATATCTGAAAGGGACATGACGATCTAGCTTTGCATCTCCTCGAGCTTTAACCAGACATTTCAGGCTGGGCTTCTGCCCGGTTCCCTGAGGGATACTCCTTGGAGCGTATTGTGAGGGCCAATCACAAAAGTTGCAAAGCGAATGGCACTGAACAGAGAGGAAGAGGTGGGGTTGAAAGGTTCTATTATGGGTTTAATTCGCTGATAGAAAGGGACATGAAAAAAAAGCTTTGTATCTCCTCGGGCTTTAACCAGACATGCTGGGCTTCTCCCAAATTCTCCAGGGGATACTCCGTGGAGCGTATTGTGAGGGTCAGCCACAAAAGACACAAAGCGAACGTAACTGGATGGAAAGTAAATGATTTCATTAGAAGTTTTATTTGCTGATAGAAAGGGACATGACGATATAGCTTTGTCTCTCTTCGGGCTTTAACCAGACATTTCCAGCTGGGCTTCTCCCCGATTCCCTAAGGGATGCTCCTTGGAGCGTATTGTAAGGGACAGTCACAAAAGTCACAAAGCGAACGGCACAGGATGGAGAGGAAGAGATGGATTTTAGTGAAATCCTACTAAGAGATTTATTTGCTGATAGAAAGGGACATGACGATAAAGCTTTGTATCTCAGAAAAGCTTTCTTAGAAGTTTTATTTGCTGATAGAAAGGGACATGACGATATAGCTCTGTATCTCCTCGGGCTTTAACCAGACATTTCAGACTGGGCTTCTCCCAGATTCCCTAAGGGATGCTCCTTGGAGCGTATTGTAAGAGACAGTCACAAAGGTCACAAAGAAAACGACACATGTCGGGGAGGAAGAGATGGAGTTTAAAAGATTTCTGATAGTAGTTTTATTTGCTGATAGAAAGGGACATGACCAGATAGCTCCGTCTCTGTTCGGGCTTTAACCAGACATTTCAGGCTGGGCTTCTCCCCGGTTCCCTAAGGGATGCTCCTTGGAGCGTATTGTAAGAGACAGTCAAAATAGACACAAAGCAAACGGCACTGGATGGAAAGTAAATGATTTCGTTAGAAGTTTTGTTCACTGATAGAAAGGGACATGATGATATAGCTCTGTCTCTGTTCGGGCTTTAACCAGACATTTCAGGCTGGGCTTCTCCCAGATTCCCTAGGGGATACTCCGTAGAGCGTATTGTGAGGGTTGATCACAAAAATCACAAAGCGAACGGCACTGGATGGAGAGGAAGAGGTGGAGTTTGAAATATTTATTATAAGTTTTATTTGCTGATAGAAAGGGACATGACGATATAGCTCTGTCTCTCTTCGGGCTTCAACCAGACATTTCAGACTGGGCTTCTCCCAGATTCCCTAAGGGATGCTCTTTGGAGCGTATTGTGAGGGTTGATCACAATAGTCACAAAGCGAACGGCACAGGATGGTGGAGTTGAAAAGGTTTATTATAAGTTTTATTTGCTGATAGAAAGGGACATGACGATATATCTTTGCATCTCCTCGGGCTTTAACCAGACATTTCAGGCTGGGCTTCTCCCCGGTGCCCTAAGGGATACTCCGTAGAGCGTATTGTAAGAGACAGTCACAATAGTCACAAGGCGAAAGGCACTGGATGGAGAGGTGAAGTTAGCAGATTTTATTAGAAGTGCTATTTGCTGATAGAAAGGGACATGGCAATATAGCTCTGTCTCTGTTCGGGCTTTAACCAGACATTTCAGGCTGGGCTTCTCCCTAATTCCCGAGGGGATACTCCGTAAAGCGTATTGCAAGGGACAGTGACAAAAGGCACAAAGCGAACGGCACAGGATGGAGTTGAAAAGATTCTGTTCGACGTTTTATTTGCTGATAGAAAGGGACATGACGAAATAGCTTTGTATCTGTTCGGGCTTTAACCAGACATTTCAGGCTGGGCTTCTCCCCGGTTCCCTAAGGGATGCTCCTTGGAGCGTATTGTGAGGGTCGGTCACAAATGACACAAAGCGAACGCCACAGGATAGACAGGAGGATGTGGAGTTTAAAAGATGTGTTAGAAGTGTGATTTGCTGATAAGAAAGGAGGAGGTGGAGTTGGCGATTTATTTACGATAGAAAGGGACAGGTCGATATAGCTCTGTCTCTGTTCGGGCTTTAACCAGACATTTCAGACTGGGCTTCTCCCAAATTCCCTAGGGGATACTCCGTAGAGCGTATTATGAGAGACAGTCACAAAAGTCACAAAAGACACAAAGCGGATAGCAATGATAGAGAGTAAGAGGTGGAGTTAGTAGTAGTTTTATTTGCTGATAGAAAGGGACATGACGATATAGCTCTGTCTCTGTGCGGGCTTTAACCAGACATTTCAGGCTGGGCTTCTCCCCGGTTCCCTAGGGGATGCTCCTCGGAGCGTATTATAAGAGACAGTCACAAAAGGCACAAAGCGAACGGCACTGGATGGAGAGGAATAGATGGAGTTAAGTAAAAGTTTACTAGGAGTTTTATTTGTCGATAGAAAGGGACATGACGATAAAGCTTTGTATCTGTTCGGGCTTTAACCAGACATTTCAGGCTGGGCTTCTCCCAGATTCCCTGAGGGATGCTCCTTGGAGCGTATTGTGAGGGTTGATAACATAAGACACAAGCGGATGTCACATGTCGGAGATGTCGAGTTTGCGGTGAAATATAAATCTACTAGAGATTTTATTTGCTGATAAGAAAGCAAGGGGTAGAGTTGGAAAGATTTGTTATAAGTTTTATTTGCTGACAGAAAGGGACATGACGATATAGCTCTGTCTCTGTTCGGGCTTTAACCAGACATTTCAGGCTGGGCTTCTCCCAGATTCCCGGGGGGATACTCCTTGGAGTGTATTGCAAGGGACAGTCACAAAAGGCACAGAGCGAATGGCACTGTGCAGAGAGAAAGTGGTGGAGTTGATAAATCTACCAGAAGTTTTATTTACTGACAGAAAGGGACATGACAGTATATCTTTGCATCTCCTCGGGCTTTAACCAGACATTTCAGGCTGGGCTTTTCCCCGGTTCCCTAAGGGATGCTCCTTGGAGCGTATTGTAAGAGACAGCCAAAAAAGACAAAAAGTGAACATCACAGGATGGAGAGGAAGAGGTGGTGTTAAAAAGATTGATAAGATGTTTGATTTGCTGATAGAAAGGGACATGACGATATAGCTCTGCATCTCTTCGGGCTTTAACCAGACATTTCAGGCTGGGCTTCTCCCAGATTCCCTAAGGGATGCTCCCTGGAGCGTATTATAAGAGACGGTCACGAAAGGCACAAAGCGAATGGCACTGGATGGAAAGGAAATGATTTCATTAGAAGTTTCATTTTCTGATAGGAAGGGACATGACAATATAGCTTTGCATCTCCTCGGGCTTTAACCAGACATTGCAGGCTGGGCTTCTCCCAGATTGCCTAAGGGATGCTCCTTGGAGCGTATTGTGAGGGTTAATCACAAAAGTCACAAAGCGAACGGCACTGAATGGAAGGTAAATGAGTAGTTTTATTTGCTGATAGAAAGGGACATGACGCTATAGCTCTGTCTCTGTTCGGGCTTTAACCAGACATTTCAGGCTGGGCTTCTCCCAAATTCCCTAGGGGATACTCCTTGGAGCGTATTGTAAGGGACAGTCATGAAAGACACAAAGCGGACGGCACTAGACAGAGAGGAAGAGATGGGGTTAAAAAGATGTATTAGAAGTTATATTCACTGATAGAAAGGGACATGACGATAAAGCTTTGCATCTCCTCGGGCTTTAACCAGACATTTCAGGCTGGGCTTCTCCCAAATTCCCTAGGGGATACTCCTCGGAGTGTATTATAAGAGACAGTCACAAAAGACACAAAGCGAACGGTACAGGACGGAGAGGAGAGTTTGAGTTGAACAAAAATCTACTGAAGTTTTATTCGCTGCAGAAAGGAGGAGGTGAAGTTAGCAGATTTTATTAGAAGTTTTCTTCACTGATAGAAAGGGACATGACGATATAGCTCTGTCTCTGTGCGGGCTTTAACCAGACATTTCAGGCTGGGCTTCTCCCCGGTTCCCTAGGGGATGCTCCTCGGAGCGTATTATAAGAGACAGTCACAAAAGGCACAAAGCGAACGGCACTGGATGGAGAGGAATAGATGGAGTTAAGTAAAAGTTTACTAGGAGTTTTATTTGTCGATAGAAAGGGACATGACGATAAAGCTTTGTATCTGTTCGGGCTTTAACCAGACATTTCAGGCTGGGCTTCTCCCAGATTCCCTGAGGGATGCTCCTTGGAGCGTATTGTGAGGGTTGATAACATAAGACACAAGCGGATGTCACATGTCGGAGATGTCGAGTTTGCGGTGAAATATAAATCTACTAGAGATTTTATTTGCTGATAAGAAAGCAAGGGGTAGAGTTGGAAAGATTTGTTATAAGTTTTATTTGCTGACAGAAAGGGACATGACGATATAGCTCTGTCTCTGTTCGGGCTTTAACCAGACATTTCAGGCTGGGCTTCTCCCAGATTCCCGGGGGGATACTCCTTGGAGTGTATTGCAAGGGACAGTCACAAAAGGCACAGAGCGAATGGCACTGTGCAGAGAGAAAGTGGTGGAGTTGATAAATCTACCAGAAGTTTTATTTACTGACAGAAAGGGACATGACAGTATATCTTTGCATCTCCTCGGGCTTTAACCAGACATTTCAGGCTGGGCTTTTCCCCGGTTCCCTAAGGGATGCTCCTTGGAGCGTATTGTAAGAGACAGCCAAAAAAGACAAAAAGTGAACATCACAGGATGGAGAGGAAGAGGTGGTGTTAAAAAGATTGATAAGATGTTTGATTTGCTGATATAAAGGGACATGACGATATAGCTCTGCATCTCTTCGGGCTTTAACCAGACATTTCAGGCTGGGCTTCTCCCAGATTCCCTAAGGGATGCTCCCTGGAGCGTATTATAAGAGACGGTCACGAAAGGCACAAAGCGAATGGCACTGGATGGAAAGGAAATGATTTCATTAGAAGTTTCATTTTCTGATAGGAAGGGACATGACAATATAGCTTTGCATCTCCTCGGGCTTTAACCAGACATTGCAGGCTGGGCTTCTCCCAGATTGCCTAAGGGATGCTCCTTGGAGCGTATTGTGAGGGTTAATCACAAAAGTCACAAAGCGAACGGCACTGAATGGAAGGTAAATGAGTAGTTTTATTTGCTGATAGAAAGGGACATGACGATATAGCTCTGTCTCTGTTCGGGCTTTAACCAGACATTGCAGGCTGGGCTTCTCCCAAATTCCCTAGGGGATACTCTTTAGAGCGTATTGACATTGTTGGGACATAAGGCACTGACGGAGTGGAGGGAATGGGGAAGAAGTTTCGCAGGGATTCAGTCCTATATACCCTGTCCACTGCACAATGCATACATAATACTTGCTCGTCGAGTTCTTACACGGCTAGCGCTTGAAATATTCTCAGTAATTGCTACAGGAAAATACTCACTGTCATAAAACCGGAATGAAAATTTTCCAGCGGAATTCGGATACCGAGTGATGGATCATTCGTAAATCCAGGAGTAAAATCCATACCACTAGGAAACCGGTATGAAGATATTCCTGCGTAACTTGGATGAGTCATTTATGGATATATTTTACGCACCGTGGTAAAATATATACTGCTAGAAAACCGGTTTGTAAATCTTTACACGGTAAAGTTGAGCAGATAATCCAGTACGGCTTACGTATAGAGGAAAGATGAGAGAATTATTATCCACGCACCCATCAATCTGCATCCGACATGCTTCCATAAGCCGTGCTGTTAGACAATAGGAGTAGACGTTACATTGTTGGAGCGTGCCTCAGACTGCGGACGGCTATCCATATCATGATAGAAAAAAAACACCAAGGAAACAAAATGAAAAAATAAAAATAAAAAAAAACAGCAAGCCTGAAATTATCTTCACACATTATGGCAGCTCGCTATCAACGATATTAAGATATGAATTAGATGGTGGTAGAGGAATAACTTTAGTAGCGCTGTATCCAAGCTCTGCTATGATCTATCTAACACCGAATGCATAGCAAGTCATTGACATGCTCACTGGCTGCATACAGTCCACTCCAATTATCTCTCATTTGATTTAGTTTTGATGGGAATCTCGAACGTGAACATATTCCGAAAAATGAACACATGAATGAATGAATATCTTCACTTCTTCACAACGCTGGAATTGTAGAAGCGGGACTGAGTGAAGGCAGTGAGTCTGGAAATAGATGACAAGTGAATAGCCATGAAAGTACTAATGTAATATTAGTTGATGTCACTTATTTAAAATATGGCAAGTGTTACGGACGTCTGCTGCATGCCCGATGAAGATCAAAACGAGTGATATCACATGCCTAATAGTGAGCCCATGCGTGAAACCGAAGTTACTAAACTCATCATTGGGGCATCAAACACAGGATGTAATTATGGCGATCTCGCTGAGAAGGTGTGGGGTACTAACGATCGATATGTGTGAAATTGCGATTCCACTCGAAGGTTCTGGAGTTTCGATGATCAACACGGGTGCATCGCGATATCACTCGAGCATCCTAGAACATCCTAGAACATCCTAGCGAACCCTTACCCGAGTCTTGGCACACACCCAACCGCACTCTGAACTGCCAGTTTCCTTCAGTGGTGCCAAAGATAAATACCCACGATGTTTCTCGCCGTAATATCATCATCAGTTCTTCAGAAACATTGCCCAATCACTCGATCTTTCAATAAACCAGTCACAATGCCGTTCTTCCCACGCTTCCACTACCCCGCCGAAACCAATACGCACTACACCACTTTCCCTACAGACACCCTCTGCGTGTTTGACGAGCTTGACAGAGCCACTTCATCTACCGGCTCCTTGACCTCTGCCTCCTCCACCCGCCGTGCTTTCTCCCCAACCTTCGATGTCCACGAAACCGAGCGTGAATACGTCCTCGAAGGAGAATTCCCCGGACTATCCGATAAGAAGAGCATCAACATTGAGTTCACGGATGACAAAACTATCCTCATCTCCGGCAAGATTGAGCGGGAGTTTAAGGGCGTGAAGGATGGACAGGGAAACCTGATTGAGTCGGCTGAAGAACAGAAGAAGATTGAAGGAGACAAACCCGCTGAAGGGCAGGAGGTTGATAAGTCCGAGAAGTCGGAAAAGAATGTCGAGAAGAATAAGGAAAAGTCTAAAGGACCAAAGTATTGGGTCTCTGAGAGATCGGTTGGAGAGTTCTCCCGTAGTTTCAGCTTTCCTGGTCATGTAGATATCGACCAGGTTAGGGCTAGTCTTGAGCATGGAATCTTGAAGATCGTGGTGCCGAAGATGGAGAAGAAGGCTGGACGGAAGATTGAGATCCATTAATCTTAGTTCCGCACGGCTAGGATCACAAAGTTGATGTTCTCGGAGTTTGCATGGGTTGGATAGCATTGCATTTGGGCATGGAGTAATATGGGATTTCTTTTGGTTATGTTCTGGTTTTGCATATAGGGGAGTTATTGTCGAAGATTAACGAGGCGGATACTGCACATACAGTATTGTTTTTTGTTTTCTTTGTTACTGCTATTTGTAGTAATTTGTTGTTGCCACTCTATGTAATACTTACTCTCATACGCTCCTCTTACACGAGAGCTAGTTGGCTTTCCATTCTTTCATTCTTCTTTCCTTTTGTTTTATTTTTTTACGGTGCACCTTGGTATTAGTCATGCAATCAAACATAATTCTACTTGAACAATGATACTTTACCAGAATGGACTTAAACGTGCATGATCTCTGTAAAAGACCACCAGTGAAACCAAAGACACTTTCTGACAGTTTTAGCTGGAAACAATAAACATTATCAGAAATCGGTGTCTACAGAACTTCAATGAAGAAGGTTAAGAAGGTGAAAGGAAGAGAATGAGTCGAGGCCCGACGGACGAGGATGAATGTGGTAGACTTATTCCAAGATGAACGGTTCGGGTTGACAGAACATGCATTAGATTTTCTCCAACAGACAAGTGTAGGAAAGAGGTTGGAGTAGGATACCATAAAGCTACCACTCGAAATCAGATTTAAACGAAGGTGTTTGTCCTCGGTGATTTATCGGGGGGGTTTTTTTTTCTCCTTTTTTCTTTTTGTGATTGGATATGGGTGAATTTATATTTGTGATTGGTGACTGTGATTTTTTATTTATTTATTTATTAATCATACGTCCGACCGAGGCCTTTTTAGGCCCATGCGGGGAAAGCAAATTGGTACAGCCATTTTTCCTGTCCTCGAGACCGAAGTCTCCTAATGAGGCCCCCTAATCTCCTACACCCATATTACCCAACCATTCCACCAACACTCGTCTACACCTGAGGAGGCATAGATCAGGAAAGCGTAACCACTTATCCTGAGCCCCGGGTAAACCTCCGTGAGGACAAACCCCGGTAACCAAGCAATACCTGTGGGAGCGACACGGGACTCGAACCCGTTGCTTTTACGCAGTTGCAGGGAGTTATACCACTACACTACTGGGGCCGCCCGCCTTGTGACTGTGATTTGCGTCTTTGCGATTGGATGAATAACATGTAAAGAAAATTTACATCGTATATAAATATACCTCCCTCCCAATACCAAGCGATCAACAATCCCAGCTTACGATCACGTCCCCTACCATCACCTCCAACAAGCCTATACAAACCATCGACAATAAAACCGGGATACACAAAGAATCAGCCTACTGTAGTTCTTAACTTCTTATAACCATGTAAATCATATCAATGCTGAAGTGCAAATTCCGGGGTGGTTAATATGGCGTATGTACAGAAAGTGATAGGATTTGATTCTTGTTGAACGCTCTAACGTGGTAAGATATATGTATTTTATTTTTTATTTTTAACCGTAAACTGTTCGAGGCCCTTGGGGGGCAAAGGAAATACTAAGTTCTGTCTCCGGCATGGTCTACGACACCTAGTGAGGCGCTTTGTAAGATGCATATACGTAGGTCTGGAGCATATCCAAAGCAGGAGGGATTGAGTGATATCTCATGCCCCCTACTGAGCCCGCGCCTGAAACTAAATTCACGGAACTAGCTTCGTTGAAGCACCTAACGGAGAATAGGTGTATCTAGATTCTACCGTAGATATCACTTGAAGTTTCTGGAGTTTCGATGATCGATATATATGGGTGTGTCGCGATATGACTGGACTATCAATATCCTAGACAGCATGGAGTGAGTGAACAATAGATGTATCATTACATCGCTGGAAATGGGTCTGGAATATCCTCCCCAGAATATCATCTAGCGACATGTCACCCAGGTCTTGGCACTTACCCGACCGCATGCTCTATGAGCACCTGTTTCCTCCACCGCCACTCAAGATATAAATACCTACCTATGATATTTCTCGTCCTCCCATCATCATCGTCACCATCATCATCAATTCCTCAAAAAAAAAAACTCGAAACAACCCCCACCTTAAAAACACCTCCGCCTTACCTCACAACCAATCACTCAACAACAAGCCTACACAATGCCATCCTTCCCCCGCTTCCACTCTCCTAAGGCAGAAGATACGTATAGGCACGGGTGGGTGGGCCAGGTGTTTGGAGGGCGAATTGTAATTTTTTCATTACTTTTCTTTTTGATGTTGACGATTTTTTCTTTTTTCTTTTGTCAAAGGGGAATACGTGAGCGATACTGGGGACTGTACAGGTTTCGGCTGGGGTTGGGGACTTTTGTTTCTTTTCACGTTTTGTTTCTTTCTTTACTTATCTTTTTCAGGGGACGTCACGGGGCGTAGGAGATTGGGGTGCCTCTTTAGGTGGTCTCGACCACGAGGACAGGAAAAACGGATTTAGTTTCCCGCATAGGCCTTAAAGGCTTCGAACGGTGTATGATTAAAATCAAATCAAAATCAAATCAAAAAGCTTCCACTCTCCTAGCGAAACCAACCCCCAGTATCACGCAATCCCCACCGACTTCCTCCGCGTGTTAGAGGAACTTGACCGTAGCGCTTCCTCACCCAGCTCTCCACTTCTGCCTCCTCCACCCACCGCCGTGCTTTCTCCCCAACTTTCGACGTCCACGAAACTGAGCGGGAATATATGTCCTCGAAGGTGAATTCCCCGGGTTGTCGGA
Organism: Pyronema omphalodes; assembly: GCA_024516155.1. NCBI lineage: Eukaryota > Fungi > Ascomycota > Pezizomycetes > Pezizales > Pyronemataceae > Pyronema > Pyronema omphalodes. Next base: position 125,947 of record JAJJXM010000027.1, on the reverse strand, counting down.
TAAGAAAAATATCAGCATTGAGTTCACGGATGACAAAACTATTCTAATCTCCGGGAAGATTGAGCGGGAGATTAAGGGTGCGAAGGATGGACAGGGTGGGTTAGCTGAAGAGAAGAAGAAGGTTGCAGGAGATAAAACCTCTGCGGGACAGGAGGATAATAAGAAGGAGAAGGTTAAGGAACGAAAGTATTGGGTCTCTGAAAGATCGGTGGGGGAATTTTCTCGTTGCTTTAGTTTCCCGGGACTTGTGGATATTGATGGGGTTAGGGCTAGTCTTGAGTTTGGGATTCTTAAGGTTGTGGTGCCGAAGATGGAGAAGAAGATTGGACGCAGGATTGAGATTCATTGACACTGGTTTCATACAACTGGTAACTGAGATTACGTCAGGGTTTTCATGCGTTTGATGGTACTGTATTTGGGTATGGAGTATATGGGTTTTCTTGTAATTACGATTGGGTTCACATATGGAGGATTGATTGAGGGTCCAGGAGGCGGATAAGGCCCTGAATTATTATTGTTTACTTTGTTACTGGTTTCTGTAATACCTGCTCTAGAATACTCCACTGCATGAGATTGGTATGAATGATATACGTATTAGTAATGCAATCAAACATAATTTGCCTTCAATAATTATGATCTAGGTGGGGGGGGGGGGGGGGGCTGAAAACCGCTGAATCCCTGGAAGAGAAAGCTATTAAAGTCAAAATGCAAAACACTTTTGCACAATATTGGTTATTTATTATAAATACCAGATAAAGCATTTTCACCATGCACTATCAACTGAGTATATGATATAAACGAGATTTATCCCCCCCCCCCCCCTCCCCGAAGTTCATGGAATGAAACTCATATGATATGATAGGATTCTTAAATCTTCATGTTTTTTTTTTTTTTTTTTTCTTTTCGTTGGGATACGAGACAGAAGGTACAACAGATACCCTTTTATATACATGTGTGTGTGTGTGTTTGTGTGTTTATTTTCGAAAGTAGAAAGTACGGTACGGTACGTGTTCAATTTTTGATTTTTTGATTTTTTGATTTTTTGATTTTTGAATTTTTGAATTTTTGATTTTTTGATTTTTTGATTTTTTGATTTTTTGATTTTTTGATTTTTTGATTTTTTGATTTTTTGATTTTTTGATTTTTTGATTTTTTGATTTTTTTGATTTTTTGATTTTTGATTTTTTTGATTTTTTGATTTTTTGATTTTTTGATTTTTTGATTTTTTGATTTTTTGATTTTTTGATTTTTTGATTTTTTGATTTTTTGATTTTTTGATTTTTTGATTTTTTGATTTTTTGATTTTTTGATTTTTTGATTTTTTGATTTTTTGATTTTTTGATTTTTTGATTTTTTGATTTTTTGATTTTTTGATTTTTTGATTTTTTGATTTTTTGATTTTTTGATTTTTTGATTTTTTGATTTTTGATTTTTTGATTTTTTGATTTTTTGATTTTTTGATTTTTTGATTTTTTGATTTTTTGATTTTTTGATTTTTTGATTTTTTGATTTTTTGATTTTTTGATTTTTTGATTTTTTGATTTTTTTGATTTTTTGATTTTTTGATTTTGTAATTAGTGTGATGGATCATGACCGACTGACAGCAAGCGACGGTGCCAAAGATAAACCAATACCTATTACCATAGTATACATAAAATATCCACAGTATACATAAAACATCCATAGTACCCATAAAATATCCATACAACACCCAATCATACCACCCAATCATCCAGTCTCTATCATCCAATCATCCAATCATACAACACCCAATCATACCACCCAATCATCATCCCAATCATCCCAACTATCATCCCAACTATCTATATATCTAGTTTAATTCTACATATTACTGACTATCACTAACTATACCCTCCTCCGCATGCCTCTCATATCATCCATATCATATCATATCAACAGGCCGATACCTCACGCCGTGTCCAGGAATTCTCGGAATTCGGTATCTACTGCTGCAACTATAACGGATTTTCGGGATTTTCGGGAATTCTGTTTGCAAGTACATGTGACTATCATGATAATCCATAGTGATCCATGACTATCATGACTATCATAACTATCATGACTATCATAACCATCATAACCATCATAACTATCAGACTATCACGATGATCCATAGTGATCATCTAATCATCTAATCATATAATCAGATAATCCATAGTGATCCATCGTGATCCATAGTAATTCAAGATAATCCATAGGTCAGATAATCCATAGGTCAGATAATCCATAGGTCAGATAATCCAAGATAATCCATAGTAACCAACATAATCCGTGGTAATCCAAGATAATCCAAGATAATCCATAGTAACCAACATAATCCGTGGTAATCCAAGATAATCATTTAATCATATAATCAGATAATCCATAGGTCAGATAATCCAAGATAATCCATAGTAACCAACATAATCCAACATAATCCATAGATCATCTAAACCATCCCATAAGCAATCGTTATGATTACTTATATTAATTACAGTACTACCATCCACTTCAAATATCAACTGTATCAACTGTATCAACAGTATCAACAGTATCAACAGTATCAACAGTATCAACAGTATCAACAGTATCAACAGTATCAACAGTATCAACAGTATCAACAGTATCAACAGTATCAACAGTATCAACTGTATCAACTGTATCAACTGTATCAACTGTATCAACAGTATCAACTGTATCAATAGTATAAACAGTATCAACAGTGTAGTTCATGATTAATATGAATATGGATATGTATATGTATATGAATATTCCCAAGTTCAACTTCAAGTTTAAAATCAAGTTCGACTTTAAGTTCAAGTTCGACTTCAAATCAAGATCAATTTACCATTCACATATACCAGCAACGAGTTCGTGACATGAGATATAGTAAGTAAGTTCATAACGTATAATACAACAATACGCCATCAATACGTCAATACGCCATCAATACGTCATCAATACTCATGAATTCCAGTACGTATGGTATGGTATGGTATGGTATTGTATGTAAGTTCCTTTAAGGATATTTAATAAAACATCCTAAATACTCCTTTGTAAAAAAAAGAAAAGAAAAGAAAACTCTCTTCTAAAACAACGACAATAACAACAAAAGATAAAAATACAGAGTAAAAAAAAAAAATACAACCAATGATAAAATCCCATAAACGCCATATTGCGTGCAACAGTAAAAAAAACAACAATTAGTCGCAACCAAAGAGAAAAAAAAAAATAATGCTGAAGACTCGAAAAAAAGAAAACAAAGACAAATTTGTACATCCCGATCCCATCCTGATCCTAATAGTAATCCCGCTCCTGATCCTGATCCTAATTCTCATTCCCGACCGCTATTTTAATCATCCATTACTGCCATAACTCTTGCTAATCTCATCGCATTCTGACAAAGCTGCTGATTTGGTATTCTAGCATTCCATCAACTCAATGGGTGGCCTGGCAGTGTGTATCGTAGCCTTCTCAGGAATGTACTTAGCAGATCCTCCCCTTGGTGGTTCAATAGGAGAGTTCTCATCTCCACTGTCAGTGTAATCATCCACCGAAATAGCAGGCATTTCCTCTGAACCATCCTCAGGGCTGAAAAGCAAAACCGAGCTACAAGATCTAGGACGTCCTCCCATCCAACTTCCCCTTCTGCTCTCCTGTCCATCTCCATTATCTCCCTTCGTAACCCAGTTCAACCTCGCCAACGCAGATGCCAAGTCCTCCGCGACAACTACACTGTTGGGAGGCTCCTCCTCCTTAGACTCCCAGCCGTGAGGAGGAGAAGGAGGTGGCGAAATGAAGAAAAGCTTCTTGGATTCAGGAGCTTGAAGGTGCTGGTCAACGGGTGTAATGGGTGTGGGCTCTCCGAAGTAGACACGGATACGCTCTCCCATGATGGCGGTTCCGTCGAGCTGGCTGCGGACGGCAATGGCATCGTCGACGGAGGAGAAGGAGCAGACAATGCGGCGGAAGGACTTTAAGGGTGACCAGCTGTGGGGAACGGCGGTCAAGGAGATGGCATCGCGGAGGGATTGAAGGTGAGGTGCGGAGAAGATTGATAGGTCGTTCAAATTCTGGGCGGTGTTAGTAGGTGAAGACTGGAGAGGAAATATGGAAGTGGAGGAAACTTACGGTGATGAGAAGAGTGTTGGTGGGGGTGGTAGGAGGTGGGTTGTTGATACAGCTCAAGTCGAGAGTGAGGTGAGAAGCGCGGCTAGAGGCACGGCTTCTGGTGGGAGGAGACGCGACGGGGGAGAGAGTTCCCTGGGTGAGCGGTGATTGTTCCATTGTTGGTGATGTGATGTGTGTTGTGTTGTGATATGCTGTGTTGTGGGATTGTGGAGTTGTTGAGTTGCGAGCTGTAAAGGTATTTACGGGAGTCGAAGAATTGATTATGTTATTGTCAGCGTGATGTTGAGGTAGAGTCGCTTATTGAAGCCTTGTTTGATGATGGGGTTCCGAGTACGGGCTATTCAAGGTCTTATATTCTTTGGATGGGTGGTGCTCAGCCGGGCCCTGCCACCTTGCAAGCTTCAATGGAGCTCCACAGCAACACTGCGCCGGGTAGGAAGACGGAAGTTGGACCGCCACATAGAAACTACTGCTACCGCCCGTCCCAGACTTTGAGGCGCAGCCCATCATAACACAAATGACATAACACACGCTAGGCTTATTGCGAAGTCTTACACAGCCTACGAACGAAAGCAAAATGAGATTGGGATTTGGAAATTTTTCACACGATGAGATCGGATGGTCCGAAGCGAGTCCAGTGACGGGGTGCGACGGGCAGTGTATGTAGTACCAGATGGTTCGTTACAGGCGATGTGGAGGAGGATATTCATCTCTCAAGGGGTTAATTTGCATCGAGTTGTAGCGTATGCATCTGTGAAAAGGATATGCGAAGGGTATGCACCGCTCAAACTCAAATAAATTATGCAGGCTTCGAGAAGGAAAGCTCGAAGGAAAGCTCGCTCGGTTCCTCAAACGCAAAACATGGTTGTCGAGATTTCCCCGACGATCAGTCAACGCATTTCCATCGAATCGAAGCTACACAGAAAAACTCATTGACGCAACGATCGCACCTGTTTCCGATGGCGAAAATATGGGGGATACGGTCGGATCCCTTCTACAGTCGACTGTATCAAAAACTTGAAAAAAAAAAACATGGCATCTCAACCAAAAACTACTGTCGATACTGCATCGGTGTCTCCTCACCAAATTGTCGGAGCTTCGTCCGTAAATCCACTCGCTTTGTCGTCTAGAGCTGCTAAGTCGTCTCGGATAACTCTGAGTTTCAAGGCCGAAGCTCTGATTCGGGATAGCTTACCAAATTAACCGCAGTTGCAAGCCAGCGATGCCGGAGGCTATGTAATTTAGTCTCTGAGGCGGTCGATGCCAGTCTCCAGACAAAGAGAAGCCCGCCCAAGCCACAGCCCATCAAAAGTTGAGCCCCACTGAGCCACTAAGGCAGCTGCGCCATCAGTTACCGACGCGCTAATCCCAATCCCAACCACTTACCGCGTCGTGACAGAAACACGTCTTCCCACTCAATCTCCGTCGCCGCATCACCGCCCCATCACGCGTTATCGGAATGCCATTACTCGTCGATAAACACAGACCACGAAGCCTTGAGGCCCTACACGTATGTTTCTTGTACGACAAAATAAATAAAAATAATTGCTGACGTAATGTGGGAATGACAGTATCATGAGGACCTCTCACAGCGATTGAAGGCGCTGGTATGTTCACGAAAATTCCATCACGCGTTATGTAACTCGTGTCGCAAGCACAACCTAACAAACAAAACAGGCAAACTCCGGTGACTTTCCACACCTCCTAATCTATGGCCCTTCAGGTGCTGGAAAAAAGACCCGCATTGTCGCTACGCTGAAGGAGCTATACGGTCCCGGTGCCGAAAAGGTACTTGCTCTGCCACCTCCGATCGCAAATTATTATACCGATTATATCGGTTCCCGTGCCTCTACACTGCCCCCTCATGTCCGAGCCGACCCTTATTCCGGTGCCCCACACACAAAAATTCGAGCCCCTGCTGAGCCCCACCTTCCGTCTCTGCCGGATCTGTGCCATCGATTCCATGCACCTACACCGCCTCTTTTCGGCCCGTCTATAGCCTTCTCGGCCCGATACTGACTGTGCCCGTGTCCGTAGATCCGCATCGACTCCCGTATCTTCACCACGACCTCGAACCGCAAAATCGAATTCAACATTGTCTCTTCAAATTACCATTTAGAAATCACCCCCAGCGACGTAGGAACCTACGACCGAGTCGTAATTCAGTCTCTTCTAAAAGAAACCGCACAAACTCAACAAGTTGATACCTCCGCTAAGCAACGTTTCAAAGTTGTCGTCATCAACGAGGCCGAGTATCTATCACGAGATGCTCAAGCCGCCTTGAGAAGGACTATGGAGAAATATTCTCCCAATCTACGGTTAATTTTAGTGGCAAATTCTACGGCCAATATTATTCCGCCGATTAAGTCTAGGACTTTACTGGTGAGAGTGGCAGCACCAACAGAAGGAGAGATTGAGGGGATTTTGAAGTACACCGCCGGGTTGGAGGGACGGGAATATAGGGAAGCGTTGGGAAGACGCATCGCCAAAGACTCCGGAAGAAACCTAAGGAAGGCCCTGCTCATGTTGGAGGCCGTTTATGCCCAGAAGTAAGTGCCCTTGGCTTGCGCATGCGAGGTCAGAATCAAAGCTGGCCTGGGGAGAATTAGTTTGGCGAAGACGGCTGGAAACCAAGCCGCCAGCAAGCTCCAGACTGCAAGGCTGAGCTCTCCGAGGACGGCATGAGCTTGTCGAAAGCTGTCCAAGACAGCAAAGACGGGCGGAGACCAAGCTATGAGGCTGAGCTGCCGAGCTCACCAGGCCGTGCTCTTGACAGCTCTAGTTCAGCTCTTCGGATATTTGACTGCTCGGCATGCTCACTCAAGCTCATTCCCAGGCTTCTCTAATCTCAGCTGCGCATGATCTGCAACTACAATCTTATTCATATCTGGAAACTCCTGCTGACTTTATCGTAGTGAAATCGTTAAAGATGATACCCCGATTCCACCACCAGACTACGAAGCTCTTATCTCACAAATTGCTGATGAAGTTTTGGCGGAGCATACGCCGGCAAGGTACGTTTTATTTATTTATTTATTTTATCAAATTATTCTCCTGTGTTACTGTTTCCACCCTCAAATTATCCCCAGAGTTCCTCCTCCAGTGCGCCGATATTTTCCTCCACAATACCCATTCCTTTATTTCTTAAACTCCCTATCCCCCCAATTCACCACTTGTTCCAAATTTCCCATCACACCTTGCCTCCACCCCTCATCCAACCTCTCCTCTATTTTCTGAAGCCCGATACCTCCTTAGAAGTCTCCTTCACCAGTCATCTCCCGCTTTCTCTTTCGGTTCTGGTGAAGAAAAGTCACCTGTGGCTGGTGATGCAAGGCGTCTTTGGCAGTTGGCTGGTGTGGAGCTGTGTGTCGTTGTCTCGGCAGCGGTTGAATTAGCTGCTGGCATAGCGGGCCGCGGACACTATCCCCGCGCAACCAGCCAGGCTCAGCCCCGCGCTAGAAATTTTTAACGCTAAATGCGGAGGATCTCCCGTTTTGCAAAAATTCTCACGCGACGCTGGCGGGTTGCGACGGGGGGGTTAGTGGGTTTGAAAAGTGATCGACGGGAGTAATTTCGTGGTTTCATGATTGAGATTGCTATCGATGAGGTCACCTTTGCTTCTGGAAAATATGGTGGTATGCCTTGCCTTGGAATTTGGAGTTCTCGAAGGTTGACACGGATTTTACCGAGATTGAGCGGGTGTTCTGTTTTATTTATTTTTTCTTCTTTTTTGACATTTGCACGTTTGCATATTTGCCTATTTCATGCAATGAGGCTATGCTGGAATTGCATTTTGATCCACCATATCACGTTACTACTGCATACTGCATATGCTTATTGGAATATGGAATACGGATGAGGGTTTTAGCTAACACAACCTGAAAATTAATAGGATTATGCAAGTACGCTCAAAACTTTATGATCTTTTAACTCATTGTATTCCGGCTACAGTTATTTTGAAGGTATGTTTTTGGGGTTATTTGTTTACTATACCCGCTTCCCTTCTTTTTTTTTCTTTTTTTTTGTTGTTTGGATGCAAAGCCTATCGCCTGCTTTCATTTACCTTGGTTTACCTTTGCCTTGCCTTGCATCGCTGTGCATCTCTGTGCCTTATCGTGTATCTCATTCCCTACCATCCATTTGGCGAAGTGGGGTAAATATCTCCATCACCAGTCCCGGATATTTGTATCTCATGGATCGCCTGATCCTGATCCTGATGCTGATATCGGCCCCGTCCCCGCGTGGCATCAGTCGGACTTGATCCGCGGTGCATATGGTACCGGAGGGATTCGCATCATGCATAATGCAACTATCTCGTGGCTTCTTTTTGCTGCTTGGTCTCGGTTGATATTGGGCATGCGGCTTGGGACCAAGGCATGAAGATATGGGGTACAAGATACGAGGCGCAAGATACGAGGAACAAGGCAGGATATGCAGACCTTATCACACCGTGCTTTCTATTCCTCTTTTCCTCCTTTCCTTACCCGTGTATCAACAAGTCATCATCTCTCCCTCCCTTTCCATCCATTCCTCCCTTCCCTATCCCCCCCCCCCCCCCATCTCCTCCTTCAAACCAAACCAAACCAAGCCAACTAACACCCACCAGCTCCTAACCTTCAACCTCATATCAAAATGCGACGACGCCCTAAAGGCAGATGTAATAAAATGGTCTGCTTTCTATGAACATAGGCTACATATCGGTTCTAAGGTCATTTTTCATCTGGAGGCTTTTGTGGCGAAGTTTATGAGGATTTTGGAGGGGTATTTAATGGGTATGGCGGATTTTTAGAGATGGGGACTGAGGGGGAGAAGGGGGGGGGGGGGCGGGGGGGATGGAGAATGGGAATGAGGATTGAAATAGGAATAGGAATAGGAATAGGAATAGAAATGGAAATGGGAATAGAAGATACTTATATACCAAAAAAACACCATAACAAAAACCATAACAAAAACCATAACAAAAACCATAACATCCACGACCCTCGAATCGAGAAGCGAGAATCGAGAATCGGGAATCTCAAAACTTTAGTATTATTACTGTAATTATAAGTCGATGATGTGAATATGTCTTACTATCGTTAATACCAAGCTGCCATAATATGTGAAGATGATTTTAGGCTTTCCGTTTTTCTTTTTCTTTCTATCATGATATGGATAACCATCCGCAGTCTAAGGCACACCCCGATGATGTAACCTCTACTCCAATTATCTACCAGCACGGCTTATGCAAGTATATCGAATACAGATTAATGGATGCATGAATATCAATATCAATATCAATTCTTCCATCTTTCCTCTAGCATCTATACGTAAACCGTACTGAATTATCTCCTCAACATCTCCATGTAAAATGCTTCAGTGTCCACACTAATTTCCAGACAGCATACATTTCACCCCAGTGCATACAACACATCCATCAATGACCCATCAAAACCACACTACAATATCCTGAATCCAGATACCGATTTCCCAGTACAGTAGTATGGTATAAATTCTATTCCCGCGTGTATGTATTATCCATTGCCCCATTGCCCCAGCCCCCGTTATCCAGCCCCCGTTATTCAGGATCCAGCCCCCGTTATCCAGGATCCAGGATCCAGGATCCGAATTCCTCTGGAGTATTTTCCTATACGTAGCAAGAAATGAAAATACTTCAAGCGCTGACTGTGTAAGAAATCGACGAGCAGGACCTAGGTATCATGTATCATGTATCATGCAGTCGACAGGGTATACGGGACGGAATCCCGGATGAAAAGATGTTGGTTGATATATTGAGTCCGTGTCTTGTGAGCAACGATGTCGATAGGCGATAAGGAGTATTCGGCTGGGGGCCGTTGGAAGTTTGATTTATATGGAGGGTTGAGATTGATTTATATGGAGGGTTGAGATTGATTTATATGGAGGGTTGAGATTGATGCTTGATGCTTGATGCTTGAGGAGATACGGAGGTATGGTTGTGGTTGTGTCGGTGGATAAAACGTCGAATAGAATCTTTTCAACTCCGTCCTGTGGCGTTTGCTTTGTGCCATTCGGTTTGGGCCATTCGGTTTGTGATTTTTGTGTCTTTTGTGACTGTCTCTTATAATACGCGACAAGGAGTATCCATTAGGGAATTTGGGGGAACTTGGAAGCCCGGATTGATATGGCTGGTTAAGCTTGAAGCCTGAGGAGATGCAGAGATATGTGGTTATGTCCTTTTCTATCAGTGGATAAATCTATTAATAAATCTTTTCAACCTCATTCCCACCTCGGCGATCAGCAAATAACACTTATGATAACTGGTATTAACTCCACGTCTTCCTCTTTGTCCAGTGCCGTTCGCTTTGTGTTTTTTGTAACTGTCTTTTACAATACACACCAAGCAGTATCCCTAGGGAATTTGGGAGAACTTAGAAGCCCAGATTAAAATGTCTGGTTGAAGCCCGAACAGAGACAGAGATATATCGTCATGTCTCTTTCTATCAGCAAATCGCGCTTCTAACAAATCTTTTAAACTCCATCTCCTCCTCTCTGTCCAGTGCTATTTGCTTTGCGTCATTTGTGACTGTCTCTTATAATACGTTCTAAGGAGTATCCCCCAGGGAATTTGGGGGAAGCAAAGCCTGATATGTCTGATTAAGCTTGAAGCCTGAGGAGATACAGAGATATGTGGTTATGTCCCTTTCTATCAGCAAATAAAACTTTCAACTCCTCCTCTTCCCCTCCATCCTGTGCCGTCCGCTTATTGCCTTTTGTGTTGTGGACTCTCACTAGACATGGAAGAACCTGGGTCCACCCTATCAAATCTGCATATACCCCATTATATCTCCCAACTCTACCAATAACAGGAGTCACTTTCTAAGAAGTTCCGAACTGATCGGTTTCGTGTAAACGTCAAGAATTCAAATATCGCGAAATTTTCTTCTGCTGACTCAAAATGGACCAAGAGAATCCCCATGTCCAAGGCCAAGTGATAAAACCCAACAAATCACCATGTATCCCGAATTTACGGTCACCACATGAGTCACGTGAAATATCGTGGCCGAGCGTAGCCACATAGTACCTGTAACAAGCGCAGCAAACACGCGCAATAGCCACGACCTGTGATAACCGATGACCCCAACCATACGGCAGCCATGATCATACTTTGCACGATAGAAAACAAAAATCCGGCTTTGAATCTAATTTCTAAAAGCTTCAAGATCAATATGGAATATTAGGGTTACTCAATGCTCAAAAGCAGCGGAATCCGACAAATCTGTCGGAAATTCTGCGGCCACTGAGAGTTGAGGGACAGAACCAGGGTTAGAAGTGAGCTTTGAGTGGTGTTGTCGGAAACTCTGGGATGGAAACTGACGGAAACCCGTTGCAAGGCTACGGGCGAGGCTAGGACCGCACTACGATGCAGATCATCAACTTTCTAAACTGTTTTGGGACAGATGAAGAGTTTCCGACAGTTTTCGACACTTCCGTCAGCGGTTTTTCGTTGACGGAAAGTGTCGAGCATTGAGTAACCCGATTCTCATAACATTCTGACAGCTTTCCGCAGTGTTTTTCTTGCAATAGAATGCGAAAAACAGGATCTTGAAGCGGTTAGAAGCTTCGAGAGCATTGAAGATCACATTCGTATCGTCACACAAGATCCCACATCGTCTTACAACATTGTACAACATCTCATAGGTTGGTCCGTGTTACTGGTGTTGCTTGTGTTGCGTGCACTCTCGTGTCGATGTTTCGCGAATCTGGGGCGAAGCTAGTCGAACCCTCTAGAAACCCCTACCCTAACGTCTTGGCACTAGTCAACAGCAAGCGACGAGTGATATCACGGGTTTCTAACGACTCAGGAACCTGCCACCATCGCAAACATAAATACCCCCGGTGTTTTTCACTCTGAAGAATCATCAGTTCAGAAATCAAGTCATATCCGCATACACATACGAACACTCTCGCGCTCTACACTTCGCAACTACTCTATCTACGATAATCGATCTCAGATCACAAAACATCACTTTACTATCGACACCAACAACCAAACAACAGAAAACCAAACAACCGAATAACAAAACAACAAAACACAAAAAAAAACACAATGTTGTTCTACCCGCGCTTCCAGTACCCAGTCGAGTCCACCATGTCCTTCCCCACCGACATCCTCCAACTCCTAGGCGACACCAACAACCGGCCCACAACCCGCAGCGCCTTCTCACCCAACTTCGACGTCCACGAAACCAAGGACTCCTATGTCCTAGAAGGCGAATTCCCCGGTGTCTCCGACAAGAAAAACATCTCCATCGAGTTTACGGATGACAAGACGTTGGTAGTCCAAGGACGAGTTGAGAAGAGTTTGGAGGGATGGAGAGACGAGAAGGGAAAGGTGAAGGAGATTGAATCTGGCTCTGAGGAGCAGAAGAAGATTGAGGGTAGTGCTGATCAGAAGGCGGAGGGAAAGAAGGAGACGGAGAAAAAGAAGGAGAAGGAGAAGGAAAAAGCTGGGCCGAAGGTTTGGATTTCGGAGAGGTCGACGGGAGAGTTCTCCAGGAGCTTCAGGTTCCCGTCGGATATTGATGTGGAACGGGTTAAGGCTAGTCTTGAGCATGGTATCTTGAAGGTGGTGGTGCCGAAGATGGAGAAGAGGGGAACGAAGAAGATTCAGATTTCTTAAAGGAATTGTATTTGGATGCCTTTGTATTTTGGGGGAGTTGCATTTTGAGGCATTGCATTGGATGGAGTTTGGTTTGAATTTGGTTTAATATGTAGGAGACGAGGTGAAGTTTAATAGGCTGGGTCTATTATTATCTGTTATTACCTTTTGTCGTTCCTTTTGTGTAATGTTTTGTTTTCACTGTATTGTTGTAACTTCTCCGGATAGATGAATACATTCATTACACTCCTATAACAAGAATTGATTTATCGAATTACATAACTAAATAAGTATCGTTAAACCAATCAAATATCCCATTGCATTCCAACCCTGTAAATAACTTCAATTGAGAGTCCGAAACATCGCAGCCCGTCTCAAGTCTGTCGTCTATAAGCATACCAAAAAAGTATTGGAATTGAATACTATTAAACTAGACAGTAGTACAGAGCCGAAACGGAACAACTAGAATTGTTCTGGATTGAAGCTACTTTTCTCTTGTTTATTATGAATGCTGAGAGGCATCCGTATGCCTGAATCAACTCTGCTGAGGACCAGAAAGAGAACTCTGAATATCTGCGCGTTTTGAACCGAGTGACATCGTATGGATATCACCCGCAAACTTTGATTCCGGCCAAATCATATCAACGGTATGGCCAAGATTCAACGGGAGGTAGCATAGCGAGTAACCTCACACCGTCAATTAGCCCCCCGTCAAACATAAGACGAAAGCAATGAGCATAGTTATTCCACCTGTTCGGAATTTGCTGGAATAAAATGAACATTGTGATAAGGTTCCAATACTGTTGGCTATGAGGGCATTCATCGTCAACGGATGGAGGGAATGGATTGAGGGCGTGTCAACTCTTAACCACAACGTCTCTATTTGCATCGGAACATCATTTCTTTTGATAATCCAGTCTCTTACCCTCGTATATTCATATATCTTTTCTTGACGATGTAACAACTTTCTTTTTTGTTTCCCAAAATATCACTGTTCCATGTTATATACATTAAATACTCAGACAACAATAGTTTCTCCTCCATGATTTTCAACGGTTATACTCAGCTAGATAGGTCTCCCTCTGATATCACCAGTAATAGCTGAGTACAGCCATCTCAAGAAAACCCAGCTATCAATCCCACTTTCTCCACATAGCTCTTCTACCTTTATGTAAATCACGGTGTAGGCGAGAATATCAGTTCCAGCTACAAACTTTCATCCATTCCGCAATTCCGTTCACTTGAATGACTTTCTTCTTTAGCTCTCACCTTCCCAGCACAGCAAACTGCGATAAACCTATTCACAATATTACATCTTTACCTCCCCACTATCGCCACGCAGTAACTTCAATAATCTCAATTATCTGATCCTCCACAAATAAAGAGTCACGATACAACAGCAGATGTCTATATCTATAACGTCATAATTAAACTGAAAGCTGTAAGATTATATAGCCTAACCAAGTTAGGCCTATAATAGTTGCATCACTCCGATCCGGGGTTTACATCAACACTTTCCCGTCCCACGTTTTAACGTGCATAATATCCCTACTCCTGCCCCCCGCCGCCCTCATCCTCCTCCCTCCCCTTCTCGGTCTCCTTCTCCGTTTTGTCATTTCAAATCTTCAACGATCACGATTTCTCCAACACCAACTCACTATATAAGCCCCAACCAAGTTTCTCCGAAACAAAAATCCCCTACAAACATCTCGATGCATAACACCGATGCGCCAAGATGATTCCCTATATAAGTATGTCAATAAGCCTCCACGGCGCACGTTTTGCACGTGGCGTAAATTCTTGCATGATGCATGTTGCAGTCCGAGATAAGATTGTGAATGTACCACGGGGTATTTTTACTTTCAAGTAATTCAAGTCGATGCAACTACACACCGGACTTATGTGCAAAATCCAAGACTTTGCGTAAGCGCTTTAGTTCCATCATAAGCCATGTTATTGTCTTGCTGTTACGTAAGTCGATAGAGCATTATCCTTAGCAGGAATTAATCAATACGAAAGTTTTTTTTTTTTGTTAAACTTGGTGTTTTTGTTCTCATAAAAGTTCGTGGTAAGTATGGTACATGCCCTCCGTCTCTCCTAATTACAATCCCGTCACTGGCAGAAAAGCCTCTATAGATAGAAAAGTCCTTCATATACAAATCCATATGCCATCGCCATCTTGAACCTCGCAGATACGCCTACGCATGTCTGGGACCCCATTCCTACACTTTCTTCAGCCACGATAGAGGTTAAATGTAGCGCCACTCACAACCGCCTTAAACCTTCCCCAGACCTGCAAAACACCAACCCAGAGAAAGCAACTCAAAAGTTTCTAGCTTCATCCAAAAGCCAAAAACAAGTATATACCAACCTATCCAAGCGCAACTATCTTCTCCATCAATTCCTAATTGTGACTCACCAGCCACGTAATCTGCTGCTCTCTACCAAATCTCACTCATGTGCTATGTCACAACCCCGCATTAAATGCACTCCGCCGTAACGCTAAACGCCACCCAGCCTCTCCTCCATAAATTTTCCCTTCGATATTCATCCCTCATTAGATTAGCCGTGGTATCCTTCCATTCATTTTATCGTGCACTGCGCCGGAGCCAACCACTAAGCTCCAGATATACAGAGTCCCATAAGATCCCATGCCTCTTATCCTGGGCTCATCAGGCTCACCCATTTCCCAATGATGCGCCTCATATTGTGATTTAGCATGGAAAATACCAAAACCGTAATAGCAAGACAACCACGGCCCAGTTGACAATAACGTAAATGCAAAATGCCGCCACTGCACTGATGATTAAGCGACAGACGTAAGGTATGAACACCTGATATATCAGTTCGCTAATCGGTGGACTATAGCAGGGTAGTTCCGGATCCGGTGGCGAGTAAGGTGGTAGCGGACATGATGAGTCTGCGCTCTCGATGAGGGCAGCGTAGGGGATTGTTGCTGAGTGCGTAGGTTGAGATGAAGCGTAGGCTGGATGTGTGCTGTATGCGGGGTAGTAGAGAATGTACGGCGGCGGTGGGGCAACATAATACGGGCAGAGTTCTGGGCAGTCGGTGTCATTTGGTGAGCGGCGGGCCATGGGGGAGAGCTCCATGTTGGTAGTGAGAGTTGGTGTGGGCCTGGCGGTTGAAGAGGGTGCTTAAGGGAATGCGGTACGGTTCGTATGTATTGAATGTTGAGCAATGGCGCTGTAGAAAGGTGAGTTGGTGAACTTTCGTAAATAGTTAAGGGTCGTTTGTACTCTTTAAAACCCCCTCGTGGTTGAACTTACCTTTCTGTGTGATTGTAGCACCAGTACCTCGGGGATCTTTTCTTATCGTTTCCGGTAATTTTGACCCTCTTGTTCGTTCAAGCTTCTGGTCAGATTGTCCACTCAAGAGATGAACAAAAGGCAGGACATAAAGGGATGATATGGCTGTAAAAACGAGTGGCTGGCCATATTAGCACCTCTGTTCATGAACACATTACTTAAATGCACCGCCAGATGTCAGATTCCGATTGCTCCCACTTTGTCGTGATTAACAACATAGTTTTTCGGGTAGCAGCAGTGAGGGGATCCTATGCGCATGACCTAAAACGTAAGGGTTACACCCCATTTTGCACTCTCGTGTGTTTGTATCACTTCGCCGCAGTCTAGATGAGGCTTGCCGATATGATGTGCTAGTTCTAGAAAGCTCAGACCTGGTGAAGGCAGTAATTTCAATACAGTCGACTGTAGTACAACGGAAGAAAATGTAGATTTCTTGAAGTGTAATTTCAGACGAAGGAAGTTCGGAGGTATAGATAGAGTGGGGTGCGTGGTGGGGAAGTTGGGCAAGCAGTGAGAAGATGGAGGACCTGTATGGGGAATATATGTAAATGTAAATGTAGCAAAGAGGGCATGACGTTTGCCTGCATTTTCAAAGTACTTTCCATATTCGCTTGCCAAGCCCTTGGTACGGTACTCCTACAATGAAATCTGAGAGAATCTCGGTCGTCCGTCTACGGGGCAAACTATCGTTATAGCAACTGGATAATATTTATAGTCTATGTATATGAAGCCAAATTCATCAAAGTGGCGTGGTGAGCGAATAGATTGATGGATTGATTGTCTAGTGCTGAGTGCACGATAGCCGGGTAATCCCTCTACAAGAAGCAGCCCTTGCTCACTATGCTGGTTGGCACGAGATGTAAGGAGCAATTGGTATCTGAGTGTTCATGACTCGGGTTTAGCCGCTAACAACGCTAGCTACGTAAAGGAGGTACTGCAGACGATTCATCGATCTGGAATCACTTTCACAAGCCATAAAGACAACGTCCTCATTCCCCCCCTTCAACTGTCATCCACATCCATCCCCAAATTTTGCTCCACTTTGTTTATGGTACAATCGACCCCGAAGCTCGACTCCGACATGACTCCTCCCAGAACCGAAGACGGATTAGCCAATATATGCCGGCGTGCTTACTATTTGCCGAGCGATCCAGAATCCAATGAAAGCGATGACGACAATAGAGGAAATGAGGGTGCCGATATGTTGTTGGAGGAACCGAGAGTAAAGACAGTTAACTTTGTTGAACGAATATGTCTTTCAATCGTGGTGGCAATGTACCTTGTGGCTCTTTATCTGGTGGTAGCCTTTGTTACGAAATCAACAGCGAAGGCGATACCGGCGACAATATCTATGGCTTTCTACATTGCTCGTCGTTTTTTCTTTGGATGCATACTTTAATTGTCGGCAAGATGATGATGTTCATCGCTTGATTATTCGATTGTTTGTGAACTAAGGTCTATGAGGAAGATGATTAATGGGTAGTGTCATCGGATGTTAGCATGTGCATGAGTTTCATTAGGGGGAATGTTTGATTCTTGGGTAGGAGTTATGGCGTTTTGTGTACATAGTAATCGAACTGTTTTTTTGCTGATAATATTGTCTGTCCCATCTATGTTTCGCGGTGAATACCAAACAGGTTCCAACCTGTAGATGTAGATAGCTATCCGTTGCTGCTGAGAGCTCTTCTGACCATGCCACAGCTCCCCTGCATCACCCCACCA
This sequence comes from Pyronema omphalodes, assembly GCA_024516155.1. Taxonomy (NCBI): domain Eukaryota; kingdom Fungi; phylum Ascomycota; class Pezizomycetes; order Pezizales; family Pyronemataceae; genus Pyronema; species Pyronema omphalodes. The sequence continues at coordinate 108,148 of JAJJXM010000027.1, read as the reverse complement.
ACCCCAGCCCCTAGCTCCGAGTCTCACCCCACCACCGGAAGCTCCCACAACTGCGTCATCACCACCACACCCATCATGATCAACGCCGTTCTCGTCTTTAACAACAATGGACAACCTCGTCTAGTGAAATTCTACAGTCAAATTGCACGTTCCCCGGCCCTCTAAGCTTCGCCCTCACTAACAGTCCCAGGACATAGCCCTACAACAACGCCTCCTCCAACAGATTTTCAACCTCGTCGCGAATCGTCCCGCAACAGCATGCAACTTCCTTCCTCTCCCACCTCTCCTCGCTGGCTCCAACTCCTGGAATACCTCCGACGCCGATGAGCCTATCACCCTTCTCTACCGCCACTATGCAACACTCTACTTTATCGTAATCTCGGACAGTCTGGAATCTCCGTTGGGATTACTAGATCTCATCCAGGTCTTTGTACAAGCTTTGGACCAGTTATTTGAGAACGTGTGCGAGCTTGATCTGATCTTCAACTTTGAGACACTACATGCTACGATTGAGGAGATGATAGTAGGAGGGTGTGTGGTGGAAACAGATCTGAACAAGATCGTCGCGTGTGTTAGGGAGAGCGAAAAAGTGGTTAAGAAAGGCCATGGTATGAGACCGGGCGGAGGCACAGGTGCTGGGGCAGGGAGGGGTGGATTTATGGGCGGAGATTTGGTTTGGACAGGGCGGTAGATGATACGGGGCGTTCGGTAAGTAACTGTCGCGTGATTTCAGCTTCGAGGGGCAGCATAGCTAACAGATATCGTGATTCAGGTGCTTCTTCTGGGTTTGTTTAGATATATTTGTTTACGGATAGTCATAATTAGGGCATGGGATAATGAACACGCGTATTTCGCGAAAAAGATAGATACCGCTGTATGTAGAAACAGTCGCATAGCAACCGGCCCGAACAGGTGCCGACCAGGTTCCCGGCTAGAGAAGATCCCGACCGTGACGTAAGCCGTGCCTAGAGCAGAGTAACTCCCCAGCCCCGAAAAAACCCGTTCCGATCTTCACGACCCCGTGTAGATCAGAATTCCCCGATTGGACTCCCTACCAGCCCAGTGATTTTGTATCCCCTGTTAAAGCTATCCGGTAAAGCTTCTCCACGTCGACAACGCATTGAGCACGCTTTGGCCGCTCGATTTCTCAGCTCTCAGCTTGCCTTCCTCCTCGCGTCTTTTAACACTTGTCCTCGCTTCTTTAGTCAATCAATTGAAACCCCCATCATCGCCACACAGTCATTACCAATTCCCATATTTTCTCATAGAGCGGTCGGTAAAAGCCAAAGCCCCATCCTTAACCAATCTTTCAACACAAAAAATTACCATCTCATAATTACAATATCGAACTCCAAAAATGTCGCTCAACAACATCTCCGACGTCTTCAATAACCTTCGATCTCGGGACTTCACGCCAGACAGCTTCATGGCGGCCCTCACAAGATCTCCCTCGACTCCCCCGGCGCTACACCAAATCATTGGTTTCGCAACAGACTGTAGCATCACTCTTCAACGTTTCTTTATTCTCCTCGCAGACCGGACAATGCAGATTCTCAGACATATCTACCGCTACCCTCGACAGACTGCAACATCAGTTTTTGGAGTATTGCAGATGGAGAGTTCCTTTGCTTCTTCGGGTCCTGTTGCTGGTGAGTAAAGTTTCTTCGATTTCTTCGGGTAGGGCTGGTGTTTCTGGTTTTCTGCTCGTGAGCTCGGCCTGGGTGTTATGGCTAGAGCCTGACGGCAAGCGGGAGGAAATGGACTGGGATAAGATAGACTAAACAAGGGGCAGGCTAACGAATCCATAGCTTCAATCGCACGCTCATGGCAGTCCTCTCGTGGAATCGTCTTCGATACCTTGGAAAAGGTCAGCGAGAAGGGAGCACAGGCGGTAGCTACGACTGCGACTGCGGTTGGATTAGGTGCTTCCAGAGTATGGGGAGAGGCACAGGCGATTTTGAATTCACCGGCGAAGCAGTGGTGGGGGAGATATGAGGTGAGGAACTGGTGGGAGGGTGTCAAAGCTGCTGGATGGTCGTAATCCTTTCATATTTTTATGGACGAATGATGAGTTATGAGTTTTACGGCCGGGTATGGGGAGTTATTTACAGGTTTGGTATGCAATGGGATATTTGATTGGGTTTTAATGATACTTATTTAGTTATGTAATTTGATGAATCAATTCTTGTTTATAAGAAGTGTAATGAATGTGAATATATATCCAGAGGCGTTAATTATACATACAATAACGTGAAAATAAATAATTACACAAAAAGAAAGGAACACAAGAGATGATACTACACAATTGATAAAGCCTACTCAACTCAATTTCATCTCCCACATGTTAACAAAAGATCAAACCAAACTCGATTATCTAATACAACTTGGGATTGGGCCTTATGCGGGCAATGGGATTATCGGCTTGATGTTTTCGCGAAACTCATTTGTTTAGGTAATTTGAAGCATCAAGTCTTGTTTGTTTATAGGGAGCGTAATGAATGTATTCTCATCTATCCTGAGACGTTACAATACAGTGAAAACACATTACATAAAAGGAACGACGAAATGTAATGACAGATAATAGATCCAGCCTATTAAACTTCATCTCATCTCCCACATATTAAACCAAAATCAAACCAAACTCCATCCAATGCAACGCCTCAAAATGCAACTCTCCCAAAATACAAAGGCATCCAGATACAATTCCTTTAAGAAATCTGAATCTTCTTAGTTCCCCTCTTCTCCATCTTCGGCACCACCACCTTCAAGATACCATGCTCAAGACTAGCCTTAACCCGCTCCACATCAATATCCGACGGGAACCTAAAGCTCCTGGAGAACTCTCCCGTTGACCTCTCCGAAATCCAAACCTTCGGCCCAGCCTTTTCCTTCTCCTTCTCCTTCTTTTTCTCCGTCTCCTTCTTTCCCTCCGCCTTCTGATCAGCACTGCCCTCGATCTTCTTCTGCTCCTCAGAGCCAGATTCAATCTCCTTCACCTTCCCCTTCTCGTCTCTCCATCCCTCCAAACTCTTCTCAACCCGTCCTTGGACTACCAACGTCTTGTCATCCGTAAACTCGATGGAGATATTCTTCTTGTCGGAGACACCGGGAAATTCGCCTTCTAGGACATAGGAGTCCTTGGTTTCGTGGACGTCGAAGTTGGGAGAGAAGGCGCTGCGGGTTGTGGGCCGGTTGTTGGTGTCGCCTAGGAGTTGCAGGATGTCGGTGGGGAAGGACATGGTGGACTCGACTGGGTACTGGAAACGCGGGTAGAACAACATTGTGGTTTTTGGTTTTGTTCTATTCGGTTGTTTGGTGTTTTTGTGTTTTGTTGTCTGGTTTTTGGTGTCGATAGTAAAGTGATGTTTTGTGATCGAAGATCGAATGTTGTTGTAGAGTAGTTGCGAAGTGTAGAGCGCGAGATTATTCGTATGTGTATGCCGATGTGACTTGGAGTCTGAACTGATAGTTCTCTGATGTTGAGAAAGAATGGGGGTATTTATGTTTGCGATGCTGGGGTTACAGAGTCGTTAGAAACTCGTGATATCACTCGTCGCTTGCTGTTGGCCAGTGCCAAGACTCTAGGGTAGGGGTTTCTAGAGGGTTCGACTACCTTCGCCCCAGATTCGCGAAACATCGATGAGACGAGAGTCCACGCAACACCAGCAACACCAGTAACACAAACCAACCTGTGAGATGTTGTGCGATGTTGTAAGATGATGTGGGATGTTGTGTGACGATACGAATGGGATCTTCAATACTCCTGAAGCTTCTATCCGCTTCCAGATCCGGTTTTTCGCATTCTATTGCAAGAAACAGCACTGCGGAAAGCTGTCGGACTGTTATGAGAATATTCCACATTGATCTTGCAGCTTCTAAACATGAGATTCACAGCCGGATTTTTGTTTCACATTGCCGAAAGCATGATCATGGCTGCCGTATGGTTGGTGGGTCATCGGTTATCACAGGTCATGGCTATTGCGCGTGTTTGCTGCGCTTGTTACTCGTACTATGTAGCTGCGCTCGGCCACCACCTCTACATTAAATCTCACGTGACTCATGTGGTGACCGTAAATTCGGGATACATTGTCCTTTATCGGGTTTTAGCAACTAATGTCGGTCCATTTTCAGTCAGCAGAATTTTGCGTGATTTGAATTCTGAACGTTTACACGAAACCGACCTGCCCGGAACTTCTTAGCAAGTCACGCCTATTATCGAGAGAGTTAGGAAATATAATGAAGTACACCCAGATCTGACAAGGTGTACCCAGATTCTTCCAAGTCTGAGACTCCACAACACAAAAGGCAATAAGCGGACGGCACAGGATGGAGGGGAAGGGGGGAGTTGAAAAGTTTTATTTGGTGATAGAAAGGGACATGACGATATAGCTTTGTATCTCCTCGGGCTTTAACCAGACATTTCAGGCTGGGCTTCTCCCAAATTCCCTGAGGGATACTCCTTGGAGCGTATTGTAAGGGACAATCACAAATGGCACAAAGCGAACGGCACATGTCAGAGAGGAAGACGCGGAGTTATCTAGAAACTTACTAAAAGTTTTGTTTGCTGATAGAAAGGGACATGACGATATAGCTTCGCATCTCCTCGGGCTTTAACCAGACATTTCAGGCTGGGCTTCTCCCAGATTCCCTAAGGGATGCTCCTTGGAGCGTATTGTAAGGGACAATCACAAAAGTCAAAAAGCGAACGGCACATGTCAGAGAGGAAGAGGTGGATTTGAAAAGATTTACTAAAAGTTTTGTTTGCTGATAGAAAGGGACATGACGATATAGCTCTGCATCTCTTCGGGCTTTAACCAGACATTTCAGGCTGGGCTTCTCCCCGATTCCCTAGGGGATACTCCGTAGAGTGTATTGTGAGGGTCAATCACAAAAGTCACAAAGCGAACGGCACAGGATGGAGAGGAAGACGCGGAGTTAACTAGAAATTTACTAGAAGTTTTGTTTGCTGATAGAAAGGGACATGACGATATAGCTCTGCATCTCTTCGGGCTTTAACCAGACATTTCAGGCTGGGCTTCTCCCAAATTCCCTAGGGGATACTCCTTAGAGCGTATTGTAAAGGTTAATCACCAAAGACACAAAGCGAACGGCACTGCATGGAGAGTAAATGATTTCATTAGAAGTTTTCTTCACTGATAGAAAGGGACATGACGATATAGCTCTGTCTCTGTTCGGGCTTTAACCAGACATTTCAGGCTGGGCTTCTCCCCGGTTCCCTAAGGGATGCTCCTTGGAGCGTATTGTAAGAGACAGTCACAATAATCACAAAGCGAACGGCACAGGATGGAGACGAGACGGTGGAGTTGAAAAGATTTATGATAAGATTTATTTCTCATGAGAGAGGAGGAGGTGGAGTGAACAGATTTCATTCGAAGATTTATTTGCTGATAGAAAGGGACATGGCAATATAGCTCTGTCTCTGTTCGGGCTTTAACCAGACATTTCAGGCTGGGCTTCTCCCAGGTTCCCTAAGGGATGCTCCTTGGAGCGTATTGTAAGGGACACTGACAAAAGTCACAAAGCGAACGGCAAATGTCAGAGAGGAAGACGCGGAGTTAACTAGAAATTTACCAGAAGTTTGATTTGCAGATAGAAAGGGACATGACGATATAGCTCTGTCTCTGTTCGGGCTTTAACCGGACATTTCAGGCTGGGCTTCTCCCCGATTCCCTAAGGGATGCTCCTTGGAGCGTATTGTAATGGACAGTCACACATGGCACAAAGCAGATTGCACATGATGGAGAGGAAGAGATGGATTTAAGGAAAAGTTTACTACAAGTTTTATTTGCTGATCAGAGAGGAGGGGAGGGGTTTAAAAACATTCATTAGAAGTTTTATTCACTGATAGAAAGGGACATGACCATATAGCTCCGTCTCTGTTCGGGCTTTAACCAGACATTTCAGGCTGGGCTTCTCCCCGATTCCCTAGGGGATACTCCGTAGAGTGTATTGCAAGGGACAGTCACAAAGTACACAAAGCGAATGGCATATGTCGGAGAGGAAGATGTGGAGTTGAATATAAAATTACTAGAAGTTTTATTTGCTGATAAGAGAGCAAGAGGTGGATTTAATAGATCTATTATAGGTTTTATTTGCTGATAGAAAGGGACATGACAAAATAGCTTTGCATCTCCTCGGGCTTTAACCAGACATTTCAGGCTGGGCTTCTCCCAGGTTCCCTAGGGGATACTCCGTAGAGTGTATTGGCATTGTTGGGACATAAGGCACTGATGGTGGGGGGAACGGTGAGGATTATTTTTGGGCAGGGATTCAGTCCTATATACCCTGTCGACTGCACACTGCCTACATGATACCTGCTCGTCGGGTTCTTGGACGGCTGGCGCTTGAAATATTCTCAGTAATTTCTACGTACAGGAAAATACTCACTGGCAGGAAGCCGGAATGAAAATATTCCAGAGGAATTCGGATGCCGAGTGATGGATCATTCCTACATCCGGGAGTAAAATGCATACTACTAGGAAATCGGTATGAAGATATTCCAGTTTAACTTTGATGAGTCATTTATGCATACATTGTACGCACTGTGATAAAATACATACTGTCAGAAAACCGGTGTGTAAGCCCTTTACACGGAAAAGTTGAGCAAATAATCCAGTACGGCTTCCGTATAGAGGAACTTAAGGATGAAGGAATTCATATTCACGCACCCATCAATCCGCATCCGCTGCGCTTCCATGAGCCGTGCTGTTTCATAATCGGAATAGACGTTACATTGTTGGGGCGTGACTCAGACTGCGGATGGCTATCCATATCATGATAGAAAAAACGGAAATTATGCAGGATGCCCCCCGGAAAATGCGAAATTTGCAAGATACCCCCGTCTATGCAATATGCCCCCCGCTTAGGTTGACAACACCCGCCTGCGCTTACGATCTGACTTTGCAAAGCGAATGTCAAACCGTGTGTCTACAGCCCACCTGTGGATAGCCAATTTAAATCCGTGAAACATAGGAAAATCATCTCCAAGGTGTAGTGCATGTCGAGAGATCGGGTCAGCGGCGTCAGGATCGATGCTGGTTGTCAGCGAATTGGTGCGCTCCATTGTTGTTGTTGTTGACGATAATATCGAGAAGTGGAATCAAAATCTTCACCTGCAAGCGAAGAGGAAAAAAAACACACGTGAAAAATCTGTAGCCCGGCGCTGTAGGCGCTGTATTCAATATGGGCGGGTGTGCTCTACCTAAGCGAGGGGCATCCTGCATAGACGGGGGTATATTACAAATTTCGCCTTTTTGGGGGGGGCATCCTGCATAATTTCCGTAGAAAAAAACACTAAGAAATCAAAAGAAAAAAAAAAACGGAAAGCCTGAAATCATCTTCACATGTTATGACGGCTCACTATTCACGATAGTAAGATATGAATTACATGGTGGTAGAGGAATAACGTTAGCAGCGCTGCATCCAAGCTCTGTTATCAAACACCGAATGAATAGCAAGTCATTGACATACTCACCGGCCGGATACATTTCACTCTAAACATCTCTCACTCCAATTATCTCTCACTTGATTTTAGTTTTGATGGTGATCTCGAACGTTGAATATTTTCCAAAAAATGAACGCATTAATGAATGAATATCTTCTCTTCTTCACAACGCTGGGATTGTAGAAGCGGGACTGAATGAAAGCAGTGAGTCTGGAAATAGATGGCAAGTGAATAGTCATGATGTTTACGTGAAGTACTTCATTGATATTAGTTAATGATACTTATTCAAAATATGGTAAGCGTTACGGACGTCTGACGCATGCCCGATGAAGATCAAAACGAGTAATATCGCACGGGCGCCTAGTAGTGATGCCACGCGTGAAACCGAAGTTACTGAACTCATCTTCCGGGCACCAGCCATAGGATGTGATTATGGCAACCTCACTGAAAAGGTCAGGGGTGCTGACGATCGATATGTGTGAATTGCGATACCACTCGAAGGTTCTGGAGTTTTGACGATCGACACGGGTGCGTCGCGATATCACTCGAACATCCTAGAACATCCCAGCGAACACGAGTCTTGGCATCCACGCAACCGCACTGTTGCCTACCAGTTTCCTTCACTGACAACAAAGATAAATACCCACGATGTTTCTCGCCGTACCATCATCATCAGATTTTCAGAAACATCGCTCCAAACATCTCATACGCTCAAAACAACTTCACTACAGCGCCTCCACAAAACTTCGCACTATCTCAATATCGCACTATCTCCTCGCACTATTTCACGACCAATCACTCGACCTCTAAATCAACAAATCACAATGCCGTTCTTCCCTCGCTTCCACTACCCCGCCGAAACCAACACGCACTACACCGCTTTCCCTACCGACATCCTCCGCGTGTTCGACGAGCTTGACAGAGCCACTTCATCTACCAGCTCCTCGACATCTACCTCCTCCACCCACCGCCGTGCTTTCTCGCCAACCTTCGATGTCCACGAAACCGAGCGTGAATACGTCCTCGAAGGAGAATTCCCCGGACTATCCGATAAGAAGAACATCAACATTGAGTTCACGGATGATAAAACTATTCTCATTTCCGGAAAGATTGAGCGGGAGTATAAGGGCGTGAAGGATGGACAGGGAAACTTGATCGAGTCGGCTGAAGAGCAAAAGAAGATTGAAGGAGATAAACCCGCTGAAGGACAGGAGGTTGATAAGTCCGAGAAGTTGGAAAAGAATGTCGAGAAGAATAAGGAAAAGCCTAAAGGACCAAAGTATTGGGTCTCCGAGAGATCGGTTGGAGAGTTCTCTCGGAGTTTCAGCTTCCCTGGTCATGTGGATATTGACCAGGTGAAGGCTAGTCTTGAGCATGGAATCCTTAAGATTGTGGTGCCGAAGATGGAGAAGAAGAATGGGCGCAAGATTGAGATTCATTAATCTTAGTTCCGCACGGCTAGGATCATGAAGTTAATGTTCTCGGAGTTTGCATGGATTGAATAGAATTGCATTTGGGCATGGAGTAATATGGGATTTGTTTTTTTGGTTCTGTTCTGGTTTTGCATATAGGGGAGTTATTTTCGAAGATCAATGAGGCGGATACTGCACATACAGTATTGTTGTTTGTTTACTTTGTTACTGCTTTCTGTAATAATTTGTTGTTGCCACTCTATGTAATACCTACTCTCATACGCTCCTTACACGAGATTCAGTTGAGGCTTTCCTTTTCTTTTTCTTTTTCTTTTCTTTTCTTTTCTTTTATACGACGAACATTGACACTAAGGATACCATAAAAGTAACACTACCACTTGGATTCAGATCTAAACGAAGGTGTTTGTTCTTGGTGATTTATTTCACTATTGTTTGTTTTTCTCGGTGTTACATTTTTGTTTTCTCTTTTTTTGATGTTTGTTTCCTTTGTTTTGATCGCAATCAGGTGGATATCAGGGGTAAAGGAGATCCCGGGGGGGGGGGGGGGGGTGGGGGGGCTCATAAGGTGGTTAATTTCACGATGACCTTGACGGGTATTGCATCGGGTATTTTGTTATTTTTTTCCTGCATGGGAATTTTAGGCCTCAGTCAGCGTATGATTCAATAAATAAATAGATAAATGTATATGTACATAGTTCTCATGAACCATATTCGACCCATGTAAATATCTCCGTCCAACTTCCTTCAACTTCGACTATATTTGATTATGAACATTGTTATATTTTACAGAAATTATGCAGGATGCCCCTCGATTAGGTAGTGAACACCCGCTCATATTGAATACAGCGCCGGGCTACAAATTTTTCACGTCTATTATTTTTTTTTCCTCGCTTGCAGGTGAAAGGTGAAGATTTCGATTCCACATCTCGATATTATCGTCAACAACAACAACAACGACAAAGGAGCGCACCAATTCGCAGACAACCAACATCGATCCTAACGCCTCTGACCCGATCTCTCGATATGCACTACACCTTGGAGATGATTCTTCCACGTTTTCCGAGTTGAAACTGGCTATTCACAAGTGGGCTGTAGACATTCGCTTTGCAAAGTTAGAGGCACAGAAGTGAATTCAAAATTTTTATCTGTAAGTAAGGAAAAAAAACATGCGTGAAAAATTTGGCGCCCGGCGCTGAAGGCGGGTGTTTACTACCTAAGCCAGGGGCATCCTGCATAGACGGGGGTATATTGCAAATTTCGCCTTTTTGGGGGGTGGGGGAGGCATCCTGCAAAATTTCCGTAGAAAAAAACACCAAGAAATCAAAAAAAAAAAAAAAACAAAAAAAAAACGGAAAGCATGAAATCATCGTAAGTAAATAAGTCGTGGATGCGGAGATGCTGCTGGTAAGATATATGTGCTAGAGCTGTGGAGGTTCAGATATCCACTGACAACATCATCGATTGTGCGCTTGTATAACCTATACGCAACCTATACTTTCATTAATCCATTTCCCCCCTCAAACCAAGGCAAACCAAGCAAACAAAAATATCATTCCATAATCCTCCTCAGTAAGCAAAACACAACCCATCCACCAATCCCCTCTTTCCCAGCCCAGCCCATCCCAGTCTATCCAAGCCCCAAAACAATCCCCCCCGCAACATCCTCACCTACACAAGCCACCGTCTCCATCAACAAATCCCTCAAAACCCCCCGTTTCTGGAATCCTCTTAAATACTTAGCCTCCACCTCCATTCCCTGTACCGAGATCTTCAGGTTCTCTAGTTGAAAGGATTCCAGTTCCTCAGTTGACATTAGACCGGGCATTGATGTTCTTAGCGTGAAGCCTGGGGAGGGGGAATTATCTTCGTCGTCTTCGTTGTCTTCGTCGTAGGCGCCGAGGGAGGAAGAGGAGTTGCTCTGGTTGGCGGTGTCCTGAGAGGATGAGGCGAAGTTGGTGGGGTTGGAAGAGGTATTAGAACCACCAGTGATCAAAGCCATGTCATCTACCTCCTCAAGAGTCTTTTGTAGCTGGGGAGTAAGCGGGGTCCAGGAGTTATCGTTTGGCCTCAGAATCTCAGAGGGACTATAGGTTGCTTTGTAACGCATTTTTTGACAGGTTGGGATGTAGTATCCTGAAGAGTGTTGTTAGTATCAGCTATAAGTTTTTGAGGAGGAGGAGCATAAGCCAAGGATTGGGGTGGGGAAGCTGGGAGGGGGATGTGGAGGAGATTTTGGAAGTTCGAGTGATAGAGTATGATATGATATGATATGATATGATATGATATGATATGAAGGAATAGAAAAGGATAAAAAAGAGGCAAGCAATAAGCAATAAGCAATAAAGAGCAAGAAATTCCTCTTACCAAGGTAATAATAACCATAACCCCCCTCATGAGCCAAAGCAGCCTCCGTACAAGCCGAAACCTACATATCAACCCTCATCATCAGCCCCCTTCCCCTCTCTCTACCCTCCCCCCCCTTTTTAAACAACCCACAAGAAAAGCACAACATACCTTCCCCAAATTCCAGCCCTCAAACTCCGTATGATAAATCAAATAAACGCCACTAACACAACCCGGCAAAAGATCCAGCACACCCAATGCAATCAACCGCCCATCCAATCTATAAAGTTGATGATAACTTCCCAGCTTCTTACCATCGGCGGTTGTTGTTGCCGGTATCGGGGATTGACAGAGGAAGCGTTTGAACCCATCTCGAGAAATTTCGGAGGGTTTTTCTTTGTGGATTTCGGTTTGGTAGTGGGAGAAGAGGGTGTATCTATGGGTGGTTTCGTTAGTGGGAGTTTGTGGAGCGTGATGAGGGTGGGTCATGAGGGAAGACCGATGAGTGATAGGAGGTGATTAAGAAAGTGACCAGCCAAGCTTGCTAGTAGGAAGATAGTAGAAGCACAAAAGCCACAAAAATAGTAGCAGTAGCAGTGAAATCCTCCTAGTGCCATATTTAGGGTGTAGGGTACAACCCTTCCCCTATCTATTTCGCTTTCTCAATCGGGGGGTTAAAGAGGGGGGAGGGGGGGGTGGGCGAGTGTGAGCGTGAGCGTGAGCGTGTGCGTGTGCGATAGGGTTCGAATACAAAAACACATACTTCTCCTCCGTAAACGCCGCAGGTTCAAGTGTAACCTCAAACCTATATTTCGGTTTCAAATCCTCTGAAATCCTACCAGCAGCTTCAAGGGTAGAATATTCCGCAGCATGAATGGTTTCGATAAGGTTAAAGGTTTGTTGTTTTTTCTTTTGCCTATTGGGTATTTGTTAGCTTAGAGAATTATGTATGTGTGTGGAATAATAGTAGAAATAGAAATAGAAATAGAAATAATAAACCATGGGCAATAAGTAGGAATTGATGATATGGATCAGGAAGATAGAAAAGCATGAGGCAAAAGCAATGCTTTGATCATCCCCACATCCCCCCCCCCCCCCCCCCACCACTCCCGCATCCGCACCTGCTACCGCTACTACCGCAGCATCCGTCTTTTTTCTGGTCCGCATTATGTAGCTACTCCATGTACTCCAGAGAAGAAGCAGTACACCTACCAACCAGCATCTGACAGATGAGGTGCGGATCACCAAGAAATCGATCACCAAGCCAGCCGCAGCGCAGCGGGCGGACCATTACGCTCCGTCCAAAATACCGGGCTGTAATCAGACGGCTGCACTCCATGTTTCGCACGGCTGTACGGCTTGGGGGTTTCTAATGATCTACAAGTAGGGCCGCTGCTGCTGATCTACAGGCGCTTTATGAAGGGGCAGTAGCGTGACTTGAGATCTAAGGTAGCGGTGTGGGGGGGATCTTAGGAGGTATGAATATGTAGGAGTAGCTGCAACACAAGCAAAAAAACAACAGCAGTGGGATATGCAGAATTTAATGAGAAAAGCAGAATAAAGGAATAAGCAGAATAAAGGAATAAGCAGAATAAAGGAATAAGCAGTAAATCAGAAACAGAAGCAGAAGCAGAAGCAGAAGAAGGAGTAATAACAGCATGGGATCCCCGTGGAAAAAAAGGCATGAGATGTCAGCTGTGCATCAAACACGCGGATCTACAGCCGCTGTAACGTGACAGACTGACAGTAGCGGTGGTATGTATACCATACGAAGCAGGCAGCATGACCGCTACACCCGCATCAAAATGGATGCAGAATTAGGGATATGTAGCATGACCGCTGGTCTCAGCTAGTGAATCTGTAGAGAAGCACTACAGAAGGCTCCGTCGTAGCTTCCCTGTGACTTCAACGGAGATATGGAAACCATTCAGAAGCATACACATCTGATAGACGCCAGCCAACAGGAGAAGCTATGCAACTAGGGGATCCCTCAAGCTATCTTGCAAACGAAAGTCGAAACGAATTGTATCTTGTGAAGCCAGATGGCCAATGAATCCTTGATGACCCTTTTCAGAAGCCACCTAGAATCCGCCAAAGCAAAGCGTTTGCCAACAGAGTAAACAAACTCGACTCAGCTCAAATAAACGCTCCGGGGTAAAGGGATCCCAAAAGTCAAAAGAGATCCCTGGTGATTGGGAAAAAGATAGGCAACGCAGCATCGTAACACTCACTCTCTCGTCAAAGGCCACTTTTTAGCAGCACCAGCAATATAATCCTCGCCAAGTATAAAGCGATTCCATTTATGGAGTGTTTGGCGTTGGTCTCTGGTTGGTTTAAAGGTTGCGGTGGGAAGGCTACCGAGTACATAAACGAGGTTGAGTTAGCTCTATTTTGATATCGCGGTGAAGAATCCAGATTCAACAAACAATGACCAATGGCAATGCAGAGTAGGTGAGGTAAAGTAGGAGGTATCAAGGGATAAACGAAGATCCCCCACTATGATGACAACAACAATGCAGTAGGATAGGATAATCTCGGGGGCAAATAAAAGCGGAGAATAACGAATAGGGAACGACTCTCGGGAATTGGGATGAGATTATAAACAAGACAAGGGATAAAACGGATTACAGACAGCAGATGGCAAGCTCATTAGTGATAATAATGCCTTCATGGCTCTATATGGCTTCATAAAACAAGGTTATGCTGCCACCAATGGTAAATAAACGGAGAATAACGAATAACCGTAGGAGATAAGGTTACAGGGGAAGACGGTGAAAAGCGGAGATAGTCATAGTATCAAAAATGATAGGGTATTTCTGGGTATAGGGAAACGACAAAAGACAACGATATTCATAGGCAGGGATGAAGATGTTGAACATGGCATAAGACATGTTTCCCATAGAAGTTGCCCTAGTCACCTCTCACCTCGGCCTCTAGGGACAGGCGACAGGTACATCGTACACCGCCTGCAGCCACGGTAGCCCCCATACCAAAGGTAGGTAAGCTTCCTTCAGCCTACGAAGGGCCAGACTCTGTTTAGAAGGTCTGCCATCTTTTTGGTCTTTGAAAGATCCGCCCAAGGGTCCCGGGGGTCCCCAAGGTCCGACAAAAACCCATGGATTTCTTGAAGACCACGCTACTCAGCGCATCCGGCGGGTACGGATATCTGGAAACTCCGACATATGCCCACGTCCCATGTTTTAACACCTCGTGGACCAGAAGGGGAAACACAGTCAAAATGACCAGCGAATTCACCGCTGCAAACAAACAAAGGCGGCAAATCAAACCAAGTAAAACATAATAAAGCAGATAAATCAAGACAACATACCGAATTGTATAATGCTTGCAACAAGTAAGTTTCATATGAGGTTTGTAAAGAAGGTGTCCGCTTCTATTTTTCGTTAGAGTCAGTCACGTGTGACGCTTCGCTTCCCGGGTGAAGTTAAAGTGCCTGTAAGTGAGACACGGCCGGCCACAGGGCTCACAAGGATTCAAGATTCGGGATTCGGGATTGGTGCACCTTCGCCAGCCACGGTCTACAAGGCTTTGGTAATGAGATGCGGTCAAAAAAGACGTATTGAGATAGAAGGAGCAGCCTATGACATGTTAGAAGTGTGTTACTATGACTGCTTCAACGAAAATCTGCTAGGGAAAGCCGCGGAGAGATGGGTAGCATGATCTTTCAGAGACTTGACAAGTAAGACATCTTACGAGAAGGGCTCTCCCAACATCAGATCAGATCAGGGCATTGGGATATCAGAATACCCGCTGTGGATGTCGGTCCACTAACCTCCATTTTTCTTGCAGTAGCCACAGGATCTATCTGAAAAAGAGCCTGTAAGCACGGGTATGTGTGTAAGCTTGTGTTTTCCGTTTGTTGAAGCGAAAGAAAAAAAAAAAAAAAAAAAAAAACAGCCCTTGTTCTCTAGCGGCAAGATTTCTGAGAGAACACGGGACTTTGTCGAGTAGATTGCGCACGAATCAGCACGAGGTGAAACGGTTGGTGTAGGTTGAATCAACCCGAATGAAGCGGTTGGTGTGGTTGAAGCATCTCTTTTTCTGCGGTTGCTGCATTTTTCGGGCTTTCAGGATTTCACGTATTGGGTGAATTGCAAAGCTTACCATAGTAAGAGACCTTTGTCAATGATGCTGCTGCTGTTTTGGTTGATTCGGATCCTGTTGAGGATGCCATGTCTGATCGCGTCCTTGTTCCGGTTGTCGTTCTGCAGCGGGATGCCTTCGTACTTTCGTGCCGTCGTGCCTTCTGTTCTCGTACCGTCGTCGCCAAGCGTGTTTGCAAAGCGTCCAAGCGGATTGCAATCGGATTGGTCTGTATTTATATACTCGAAAATTGACGTTCGTTCCGGTTTCGGTAATCCATAAAGAGGAGGATGAGATGGTGAGGCTGAATGGTTGGAGCTACATACATACATGACGGTTGACCACGCTTAGAGGTTGATGAAGGAGATCACCACCTCCCTGCGTTAACTGACAGACTGCATAAAGCAAATCTGGGTTGCATATCCTGGAGGGATTAGGGTAGACGGTAAAGTTGTCCGCAAAAGGCAGACGGAAAGTAGAGTTTAAAGTTTTTTTATAAATATACATCTACAGACGTCGTGTATCAAATATTGAACACTACAGTACTCAGAAAATAAAGTTCACAGACGTCGGTACTTGTTCCTGTATATCAAGCATCGGACGAACAGAAGATGCAAACCCGCCCGACAACGCACATCTGCTTCTGCTTCTGCTTCTGCTTCTACTCCGCTGCTCTTCGAAGGAGAATTGTGCGCATTGGCGGCAAATGTAGAAGGTAGAGACTGCATAGCCTATGGCGCCATACCAACGGAGACGCGCGAGGGATTAGAAAGTCGGAATATCAGCCGGTGGAAGCCAAAAGCCTTCCAAGCGGCTTCCAAGACAACATTTTATGATCCGAACCTTCTTTGGCTGTGCCTACATATGCGAGGATGAAGTATTGGAATGTATAGAAAAGGGGAATAATATTATGGAAAGGGAATCATGATTGCTAGAAAAGGGAATAATATTATGGAAACGGAATCATGATTGCTAGAAAAGGAAATAATGATGAGGAAAAAGGGAATAATGACTGTGGAAATGGGAAAAAATAGATACCATGAAATCAGCACGTGTATGTAACGGATCATCTACGAATCATCAACCAAGCAATTGCCCTCAACAACGAAGCTTTGAAGCGAGAATCCCGTAGCTTCCGTGAGGCTTGTCGTCTTGTAAATCGTCTGATCTTGTCTTGGATTATCATCTTTGTAAATCGTTCGTTCTTTGTCTTGGGTTATCGTATTGTAAATCGTCTGTTGTCTTGCCCTCTGGCCTCTGCTTGCTCTCTCTTCTCAGTTCATCATCCTTCGCGTTTCCATCGGCTTGTCCTACTGACCCTTCTCACGCGGCTACCCAACCAGAAGAAAAAAAGAGGAATGATAGTCACCGCTACTGAAGCTTTCAGCGTAATTATGCATCAAATTCGCAGTTGAATATCTCTATTTGATATTCAAAATACCCAAATAATTCTCCGAATTCGTCATATCGAAAAGAGAAAAGAGAAAAAAAAATCTTAAAATCTCCCGCGCGCAACCCGTCTGCCCAACGTTTAACGTCTATCCCCACAGCCGCCTAACACTTACCGTCCGTATTTTCGCTACGGTATTCTTTTTACCTGCTCCTACCCCGATTCCCACAATCCCACCAACCCCCCATCAACCACACACCACACACCTAGCCATCATCAATCCCACAACCATGACTCGTCCTCCTAGTCCTCTCTTGTAGTCGCTCACACGACACCAACAGCACCCCGCAAATACCCAGTGAAGGAGTCGATCTCACCGATAAACAATCCGAGAAACAGAGCCTTTATATCTAGAGACCACCCCGCCGCCCCACCGATAAACAACCCGAAAAACAGATCCTTTATATCTAGACCACCCCCGCCGCCCCACTATCGTCATAGCGAGCGCGACACGGGTTACGGAAGACAACCCAAGTACCTGCCTACGCTGTACTATTCTCCAGGACGACAATCGCGTACCTTACTAGCAGTCCCTTGACACGAATCTCGACACACTCACCTCGTCTCTAACCTCTCATCTCCCACTTCAACACTTTCAGCCGAGGGTTCCACCTCTATACATAACCTTCTCATCTACTCTACTCCGTTAACCTAACCCCCCACAACAAACCAAACTAAACAATGCTCCAAACACCTCGATCCATGGAGGTCGGTTTTTTCCACTCCCCGCCGTGCAGTTCGCCGCATGTCCAAGTACTGAATATGTCATCCAGAGCCGAGTAGGGAGGGTGAAGCAGAGTACGTTACCATATCCGATCCGTTTTTTTTCAGAGCCTCTCCCGTGGGTGGGAATTACTATATTCTCAGGCTGCTGAGGGGTAAACCTTGCGTATCCTGTGTATGCCGCGTTGTCCTGGAAGCCCTTGAATAGTAGTTGGCGCCGAGTAGTTAAAAGAAACTATATTTGCATACGCTGGGTACGCTATTGTTAAAGAATCAAACCAACTGACGCGGTTATTTCTTTTATAGGATACGCACCCGATGGATCCCGTCTAGTAGCAGGAGTAGTAGCCGTCTCAACAGATCGCAGAAAGGTTTTAGTAGTCGAATCTACAAACCGTATAAATCATTGGGTACTTCCAAAGGGAGGTTATGAAACCGATGAGGCTCGTCCCGAGGATGCTGCTGCGCGTAAGTTTTATCCCGTTTTACCCTGTTTAACCCCCCGGGTTTACCCTGTCTACCTCGTTTTACTCCTGCGGAAGCTTTATTCTATCTTCACTTTACGCGTATTTTTTGGAGCAAACGAGACAATGACACGATGCGAACGATGAGACGTGCGAGATATGGGCTTTCTACCCGGAGACGTTGCTAGTTGTCGCGATCTAAGCGTCGCGACAACTCACACATCTATCTTTCGCATATGACAGCTTGAAATCTTACTGGTCATTGTCCATCTACGAATGTCTCAAGCGCGCCGCTACCAATTCCCATCTTCCTCTCTCCCTACCTTGACTCCAACCCTTCCTATCTATGCAGAGATATTTACTTCCTCATTTTCCCTACTCATACCTGTTCTCAATTCCATCTATCACTCTTCTCCTCAGTACTAACACCCCTCTAGGTGAAGCCTGGGAAGAAGCCGGTATTACCGGACGAGTAACACGTAACCTAGGAGAAATCCGGGATCCAAGAACGTCAACAAAATCACAGCAAAGATCTTTGTATTACTTTTTCGAATTCCATGTTGAAAGAGAAGAAGATAAATGGCCTGAGATGCATAAACGAAAGAGAAGGTGGTTGACTTATGAAGAGGCTAAGAATTGCTTTACTATGATGGGAAGAGGTGAATTGTTGGAGGCTTTGGAGAGGTGTAGTGTTTTGCGAAAGTAGGTAGTAGGAACTAGGAAGTAGATGAAGGAGGGCTATGAGCGGTACATATGGACGGTTAAGGGGTTGAGGGGTTTCTGAACCGAGAACTCAAAAGGCAGAAGATGAAGAAACAAACCTACAAAGATACTGTTACAATACAAACCCCACCCCACCCCCTCCCTCTCCCCTCTTAAATAGGAATAAGCAATAGTCAACAACTGGAATTACACACACACACAAACAAACACATACACATACATACATACAGAAGCGAAATTAAATAGAACCAGGAGTTTTTTTTTTTTTTTTTTTTTTTTTTATGGAAACAATAAAACAAAAACCTTTTAGAATTTTTCTTTTTTGTAAGATGGAAGGAAAATGGAAGGAAAATGGAAGAATGATGGAAGATG
Source organism: Pyronema omphalodes (assembly GCA_024516155.1). Lineage (NCBI taxonomy): Eukaryota > Fungi > Ascomycota > Pezizomycetes > Pezizales > Pyronemataceae > Pyronema > Pyronema omphalodes. The sequence goes on along the minus strand of JAJJXM010000027.1, from coordinate 89,074 downwards.
GAAGATAGGATGGGATAAGATGTTTTTTTCTCTTTTTTTCTTTGCTTGGCTGGTTTTAAATGTGGAATTGGGAATATGGAATTGGGATTTGGAATTTGGAATTTGGGAGTTTCTGCAAGGGTGAGGTTATGCTATGCTATGGGAGGAGGACTGGACGGGATGGTGAGAAGATGGGAATGAGGAATGCAATGGGATAAATTGGATAAAAAGTTATTTTTGAAATTATTTCTTGCAGGGGGTGGATTGTTGCATTGATGTTTTATGTTCATGCATATCGGTGCTTGATGCTTGATGCTTGATGCTTGATGCTTGATGCTTCATAACGTCACTGTCACTGTCACTGTCACTGTTGCTCTTTAACACTGTTTAACACTGTTTAACATGCTTTTCAATCTTTTGTCACTTTTCTTGACTTCTGCACCCTTCATCATTATCACCCCTCATCACCCATCCTATCCTCCCCATCACAATTACTTTCTTCACCCTCCTCCACCTAACCCATCATCCTTCCCGTTACCACAATCCCCACAATCCTCTTTCTCCTTCATCCTCCTTCATACTTCTCAACCCAACCCCAACCCCCAACCCCAAACCTTCAACCAACAAACTAAACCCCAATCAATAAACCCTCAACCCAACCCCTTCTCACGAAACAAAAAAATAGCAAAATAGCAAAATAGCAAAACAAGCCCTCAAGCCCTCAAGCCCTCAGGCCGTCACATACCCAAACATACCAGTTAAAGAAATTCCTCTATTCTTGCATCATTGCATCATTCTACCTTGTTCCCTATTTCTTTCTTTGCCTCCTTTGCCTCCTGTCCCCCCCCACCCCCACCCCACCCCCCATACTATGATATGCTATAATATTAAATCATCTATCCATTTCTCCGCATTGAATAAAAGAATATACATCATGAATCCAAGATTCTAACAACAAAACTCGCAAAAATCGCAGAAATCGCAAAACGAAAAACTAAAACAAAAAACAAAAAACGAAAAAACAGCGCAAACAAAAACAAAGAACGAAATACTGCGAAAAAAGTATATGATATTTTATAGCTTGAGTTGAGTTGAGTTGAGTTGAGTTGAGTTGAGTTGAGTTGAGTTGAGTTGAGTTGAGGTGTTATGTCATCATGGCTCGTCACTCGGTGAAATTTTTGAGGTTTGTTGATATCATCAGGTATCATGAGGTTGTGTTTTGTGGTATTTTTTGGAATTGGGGGGAATAAGATGGGGGCTTGGTGGGGGGGGGAGGGGGGGGGGGGGAGGGGGGGGGGGGGGGGGTTGGGGTTTGGTTATGATTTATCTGTTTTCCATTTCTAGATAACATTGCAGACTAGTAAAAAAGTATCGATTTTACATCTCATATATATATCAATCAATCCAGCAATCTAACTGCGCAAAGAACCTACGGAACTTAGGATTCTTGGTTTTTTGGTTTCTGGTTTCTGGTTTGTGGTTTGTGGTTTCTGAAGTATTATATGTATAGATATTATTGATGATTATGGAAGTTATGGTTTGACTCCTGGTGCTTTGTACATAGCCAGGAGTTATATATCAATTAGTTACGATTGTATAGAGTTTCAAGTTTCTAGTTTTTAGTTTTAAGTTTTAAACTTACTGCTATTGGGCGTGGTTAATGGGGGAAACCATTGGTGGTTGGTATCGGGTTTCATGGGGTTTTGTGCGGAGTTTGTTTTTAGATATTCTCTTATCACGATTCACGATCATCTCTTGCATGCAAATACAGATCCATTTGGTTAAATCCTCATTTCCGTAGCGTTTTTTGCTGGGTTTAATTATTCTATTAATCGTAACAATAATGGAATGGCTGAACAACATGACGATCATGTTTTTGTTATGGGTGTCTAGTTTGACAGTCTACAGACTCACAGCACCCAACGATGACCACTATTCTTTCCCAGAAACTTGAAAAAGAATCAATCTAACGAATATAAGATCAAACAAAAACATGTATTAATCAAAGCTACTTTGAGATTTTATAATCCATGCGGTTTTTGCTAGAGCATAGCGGGAGAAAAGAAAAACATAAAGATTTTGTATACATATGAGGGTACCAACTTCCAATCACCTTTAAACTCGTATAAAGCCTCAAAAACCAACGAAAAAGGAGATAAAGCTAATATAATATTCCATGATCAAGTATTATTATGCAAATAACATCCTCGGGTTTCCCTACGGTGAGATTTATACTGTTTCTCAGTATACTCTCTCTAATACTCCGTAAAGCCATTGATATATATTATAATCCACCTCTTACTACGCGTTGCAAAAACACGTATTGTGACCAGTCTTACAGATCCATCGCATCCATTACTGTTATCTCATGCACTAGGAAACCGTCCTTACGGCGGTCCAAGGGGGCGGCATCAAATCAGGAGTAGCCCCACCAGCTATAGGTGGATTGTTGACAGCAGCCTGAGGAGCAGCGACACCGTCGGCCTGAGACGTAGTATTCGAAGTTCCCGGAGAGCAAGGTGGCCGAGGTTTTGGATTCAACATTTCTGAGATGTTGCCCCATATTGTCTTCACTTTCTACACTACCGGAATTCCTTGCTACTGCCTTTTCTTCTCTTCTCACCTCATCTTAATCTCATCTTTGTGCTTGTGATAATACCGCTTTTGCCGGTAGTTGCGAGTCTTGGAATAGCTATGTACGCAACTACCGCAATGGATTTTCTCAACCTTCTATAGGCTCCTTAACAGATGCGGGGGGTTGGTACTTCTCTCTGCTCAATGGTACCTCTTCGCTCAACGGTACTGCCGGGTTATCAGCGGATCTAGATTCGCTTGTTCCGGTTGTGTGTTCTGTTGGGCCAGCTCAGCTGTTCCTTCCGAAAGCACTGCCAGCTCGCCATCTAGAAGTTTGCCCTCTAGCAGCATTGCCTGTGATGCTTCATTTTCTGGTACCTAGTTTCCTGGTACCTCCTGTTCTCCTTCGCATTTCTGCCTTCTTCTCTTCTCCAGGGACTTTTGTGCAGCTGGCCGGTTGGATTTTGTTGTCTTGCTAAAAGTCTACCCATGATTGAGCTCTGGGGCGGATCCCAGCGAGACTCTAAGGTAACAGCTAGAGCCTCGAAATATATTCAGACTGTAGCATACGTCGTAACCTTAAGATTGCGAACGTTCAAGAAAATCAAATCAAATCAAATCAAATCAAATACCCATGGTTGAGCCGCAAATGGGTGGCAGCGCGCGGTAGGTGAAGCTGTGATACAATAAGAAAGCGTCAAAGATTAAGAAATTTACGGGCCAGGACTCACAGTTTACAAAAGATGGGTTTTGCTTTAATTTACGCGATAAGAGGGTATGTTGCAAGTCGCGTATGAAGAACGAAGTTGTGGAATTAGGAAGCGCGATTGTGTAAGCGAGCGCCTGGAAAGCGGGTGCACGTGGAATCACTCGATTATTACTAAGCAAAGCGTACTCGAATCCTGCCAAGAACTGTGAAGGTACTACCCTGGAGATATCCGGCACCAAGACAGTAAAAACACACCATGTTCAGCTCTCGTATACTTACGTTTGGAGATAATCATAGAATATTCCAGTATCTCGGTCAACGTTGTGGATGTCATGTTTCGCAACACTTGGAATCTTCGAGAAACCCCTGCCCTAGCATCGGCGAATTCGAGTGACATCTCGTCGACCAGTTCCACCCATCGCCGACAAACATAAATACTACCGTTTCGTGTCACCCATCCGTCATCATCAAGCAATTCCTCGAACACAAACTCGAATCTCGAAAAGAACCTCACCTCACACCAAAACAACTTCTTTTAATTGCTATTATCACAACTCCTCATTCACCTTTCACAATCATCAACCAAAATGCCATTCTTCCCTCGATTCCACTACCCTGAATCCACCATGCGCTCTAGCTACGCAGGATTTCCTACCGATATCCTGAGAATGTTCGATGAGTTCGACCATGCCGTATCCTCTTCTACTCGCCGTGCCTTCTCTCCTAACTTCGACATCCACGAGACCGAGCACGAATACGTTCTCGAAGGCGAGTTTCCCGGTATTTCCGATAAGAAAAACATATCCATCGAATTCACCGACGACAACACCATTCTCGTTCACGGCAAGACGGAACGCTCTACTCATGGGTGGAAGGATTCATCTCAGGGAAACGTAAAGCAGGCCACAATTGAGGCTCCTGAAGAAAAGAAGGCAATTGAAGGCACTGATTCTACTCAGAAGTCAGAAAAGAAAGAGAAGGAAAAGAAGGAGCCAAAGTATTGGGTCACTGAGAGATCTGTTGGAGAGTTTTCTCGGAGCTTCAGATTCCCTGGCGATGTCGATGTCGACAAGGTTAAGGCTAGCCTTGAGCATGGAATCTTAAAGGTTGTTGTTCCTAAGATGGAGAAGCGGACTGGACGCAAGATTGATATCTTGTAAGCTTGTTTGTAAGGTTTTGTTGGATGCATGATTTGTTCGGCGTTGCATTTGCGGAAGGAGTTTGTATTTAAAATTTGTGATAGTTTGGCTTGGTATGTAAGTAATTTGGTGGAATTTTATGTAATGAGAATAAGCTGTGCTTGTTTACATTTTTGAACGCTCTCATTGCGCACGGTCTCCGTAACAGGGCTGTGAACTCTATTTCTGTGACAAGTGATCTATCCAGTTAATAGTCTGAACCGTATGCGAGAGCAAATAATTCTAGTACGTTCTTAATATAAGTCGGTTTCCGTAAGAGGGCTGCAGTAAGACTCCCGTGAAATATCATTAATCATGTGACTCAATCAGTCTCGAGTGATCTTCTGGAACATTAGCATGACTTATCACCCGCAATGCAACGTAAACCTTGAATTTTGTAGATTCTAGAATCTTCGCATATCCCGAATATGACGTAGTTTGAGAAAAGTTGATTTATCCCTCCAGATAGAATGACAAATAACTGAGGCCTCGCTGCTCTTTCTCTATGGGCACAATATAACGCCAATTCAATGGTTACTGCACGCTTTGTCCTCTGGCTCTCTGCCAGCCGAACTTCGTAAACTGTAACGGCGGACTGGGGACAGACGAGACTAGGGGACTCGCGGGCTCGGCGGCGAGTGATAGACTATGACACGGGGAGACAGGACAGACTTTGTAGGGCGAGGCACGACTTTGTATTGGTGGTTGAATACAAGACGTTGCATATCGAACCTCAGCTACGGAGAACATTACAACTATTTATCCTTTTCCGTCCTCTCTTTTCCCCGACTCCTTGACTTTTCCCCGCTCCTTCCCTCGCCCTATTCCCTATCCCAAATCCCTCTTCATTCCGGTTCTACCCTTCCTCCTTCCTCTTACTTCCTACTCCCTCGTCTTCGCACCTTATCTCCTTACTCCTCGTTCTCTAGTCTTGCTCCTCCATTACCTAGCTTCCCCTAATCCCCTCATCCTCCTTCGTCGTTACCCCCATAGTCTCCGTCTTCTTCCTTAATCCCTCATTCCCTTCCTTCCTTCGTTCTCCATTCGTTACTCCTCTTTCCTCCCTTCCTCCGTTCCTTCGTTCCATCATACTTGGCTCCCTCCTTCTCCCGATAACCTCCTCTTCTTATCCCTTTTTATCTTAGTTATTTATTTATTTTTCATCATTATTTCTCTCTAGCTACTCTTGTGATTCTACGCCGTGACAGTATCCCCCTCCTAGGGCCGAGGTCCCTCGAGGCGTGGTGGTGTATTTGGGAGAGGCCCGGGTTTGTCGGGGAATCGTTCGTGAAAGGTGTCGATAGCCTGTAGTTCATTGACCTCGGTGGCCGGCTCCCAGGTTGGTGTGTCCTCCTCCTTCCACTTGATGAGGTATTGAAGTCGTCGACGGGAGATGCGACTATCTAGCACCTCTTCCACTTCTTGCTCGGCTTCTCCGTCTACGATGACTACCGTGGGAGGTGGGGGGCGTTGTCCGGGTAGGGGGTCGTTTCGTGTGGGTTCGAGTAGGGAGACGTGGAAGACAGGGTGAACGTCCATGGTAGAGGGTAGGTCGAGCTCGTATGCGTACTTCCCTACCTCTCTGGTGACTGGGAATGGACCAAGGCGTTTAAAGTCCAGCTTCCGGGACGGGCGGTTGGTGCGGAGGTGGCGGGCGTTTAACCACACGAGGTCGCCGGGGTGGTATGCGGGGGCGGGGAGGCGTTTCTTGTCCGCATATTCCCGTTGTCGGTCCTGGGCGAAAGTCATCTCGTCCCTGACGAACTCGTGAATTTCGACAAGGCGTTCGGAGAGTTTCTTTGCCTTTCGTTCGTCGGGGTAGGCCGTACTGATTTCCGGTTCGAAGTCGATTCTCGGATGGAAGCCGTAGTTCGCGAGGAAGGGGGACGAGCGGGTTGTCTCCGAGACATGGTTGTTGGCGGCGAATTCGGCTAGGGGTAGCAGTTGGGACCAGTCGTTCTGTTGGTAGTTTACGTAGGCTCGCAGATACTGTTCCATGACGGCGTTCGTCCGCTCTGTCTGTCCGTCGGTTTCGGGGTGGAAAGCGGTGCTTAGACGGGGGTCGATTTTTAGGGTGTTGCACAGGTACTTCCAGAAGCGGGAAGCAAACTGTGGTCCCCTGTCGGAGGTGATCGTATCGGGGAGACCGTGGAGTCGGAAGATGTGGGTCACGAACAAGTTAGCTAGCTCTTTTGCGTCGATCGAGGTAGAACAGGGGATTAGGTGTCTCATTTTCGTTAACCTGTCGACTACTACCCAGATCGCGTCGTGCCCTTTGGATTTCGGCAGCCCCGTTACGAAGTCCATCGAGATATCCTTCCACGGTCGTTCGGGTACGGGGAGGGGGTTGAGAAGTCCGTACGGGAGGTGTTTCGGGGTTTTCGATCGTTTGCATGTGTGACAGTTTGCAACGAATGCTTCGACGTCCCTTCTCAGGGTTGGCCAGAAATAGCGCCTCCTGATAAGTTCGAAGGTTTTTGTTCGTCCGGGGTGACCTGATGCGGGAGTGTCGTGGTGGTTTCTGAGGATTCGGAGGCGGAGATCGTCGTCGTTGGGGATGTAGAGTCGTTGTTGGAATAGGAGTCTCCCATTCTCCGCTGAGCATTCTGCGAGGGAGATTTCCCTGCTGTGGTTTTTACCGTCGTGCAGAAGGGTGAGTATCCGTTGTGCGAAGGGGTCGGTTTGGGTGGCTTTTGTGATGCTGTCGAGGAGAGGCGTTTGTTCCGGAGGGGCGGGTGATGGGTCGTGACCGAGTGACCAGAGGTGGAGCTCAGCCGGGAGGTTCTGTTGCTTGAGGAGGGCTTTGTTCTGTTCGACCAGCCGGCTATCCCCCTCCTGAGGAAGGTCTCCTGACCTTCGAGTGAGCGCGTCGGGTTTCCCACCTGATTTTCCGGGGCGGTACACGATCTGGAAAGCGAAGCGGGAGAGGAATTCCGCCCATCGGGTCTGTCTGCGGTTGAGAAGTTTGGTGGACATGAAGTATTCCAAATTCTTGTGGTCGCTGAGGACACGGATGGGGTGTAGACTACCTTCGAGCTCTGGTCGCCAGGCCTCGAAAGCTCGGACGATGGCGAGAAGCTCCTTGTCGTATATCTCGTAGTTACACTCGGCGGGACTATGCTTGCGAGAGTAGAACGCCACGGGATGGAGGACGCCGGAGGAATCGGGCTGGGAGAGGACACCGGCGGAGACGAAGTCGGAGGCGTCTGTTTCGACCACGATCTCCTTGTCGTAGCTGAAGTGTTGGAGAATAGGGGCGGTCGTAAAGGCGGATTTGAGTGCGGCGAAGGCGTCAGCGCAAGCTGCAGTCCAGGAGAAGGGGGTATCTTTGCGGGTTAGGCGGGTGAGGGGGGAAACGATCATACTATAATTCCGAATGAAGCGCCGGTAGAAGTTGGCAAAGCCCAAAAAGGACTGAACGTCCCGGACATTACACGGGGTGGGCCAATCCTGGACGGTGGAGATTTTGTCGGGGTCCATTTGTGTGCCGGAGGTGGAGATAATGAAACCGAGGTATTTGACTTGTGTGCGGTGGAATTCACACTTCTCGGGCTTGAGGTGGAGGCCGGCGGTAGAGAGAGCGGCGAGGACTTGCCGTACGTGATGTCTGTGGTCTTCGAGGGAGTCACTGTAGATAAGGATGTCGTCTAAGTAGGCGGTGACGAAGACGTCGAGGTAAGGCCTCAAGACATCGTTGATGAAGTGTTGAAATGTGGCGGGGGCGTTGGTCAAGCCGAAAGGCATCACGAGGGACTCAAACAGTCCGTAGCGGGTTCGGAAAGCTGTCTTCCACTCTTCCCCTTGAGCCATGCGAACCAGGTTGTAAGCTCCTCGGATGTCAAGCTTCGTGAAGTACTTCGCCTTTTCTAAACGCATCAGTGTCTCGTGTAACAAAGGCAAGGGGTAGCGGTTTTTGATGGTCCCTTCGTTGAGCCCTCGATAGTCCACGCAAAGTCGTAGGGACCCGTCCCCTTTTTTGACGGACAGTATGGGAGCACCGGCGGGGGAGGAGGAGGCGCGGATAAAGCCCTTGGAGAGGTTTTCGTCCAACCATTCTCGGAGGGCTGTGAGTTCCGTTCGCGAGAGGGGGTATATGGGTCCGAAAGGGGGGTTGAAGTTCTCTTTGAGGGGTATGCTGTGATCGTAGGGGCGATGGGGTGGTAGTTTATTGGCTTCTATTTCAGAGAAGAGGGGGAGGAAGTCGTGGTATTCGGGTGGGATGGAGTGTTCGGGGGTGAGGGTATCGGGGGTGGAGCTATCGGAGGTGGAGGCGGCGGGTGCGTCGGGGAGTCGAGATACTTCCAAGGCGTAAATGGTCAGGTTGGCAGATTTGGCGTGTCGGCGTAGCGAGGGGAAGGTGGTCAGGGCAATACTAATAGGTTTCGTCGGGGGGGGTTCTTCACTGACTCCTCGTACTGTTACTGCCCTATCGTTACAGTGGGCGAGACAGTACTGCGATCCGAAGGTGATAAGGTTTGACGCAAATCGTATGGCGACGTCGTGCAATTTTAACCATGGTATCCCTAGCACGATTGGATAATGGCCAAGCTTGGTGAGGAGCAGGGGGAGGATTTCACGATGCTCGTGTATGTGGAGTTCCAGCTTCGCGAGGTCGGTGATGTCGCCGGATGATATTTTCCTACCGTCGATTACTTCCAGGGATCGGGGGGTCTTAAGGGGCTGGGTAGGGATGTTGTGTAACTGGGCGAAGGATTTGTCGAGGAAGGCGAATCCTGTTGCTCCGCAGTCGATCAGGGCGTGGGTAGGTATGATTTTGTCGGGGGTTTTTATGTTACAAGTGACCACGAGGTGGGTTCCGTCGAGTCCTTTTTCTTCGATGGCTGCCAGATTCACTGCGATTGAGGATATGTTATAGTAATATTTATTTTTGTGTGAATCTACTTGGGTCTTGCCAGGGAGGGGGCCATCCTTCTCTTCCTGGGTTAAGCTTTTCCCGCCTGGGGGGCGGCGTCGAGTGAGTCTGGGTGATCCTCCACCCGGGGGACTTCAGCGAGAGCGGCTCGGAGGGGCTGAAATGACGTTTTGGGACGGTTGGGACAGTCCCGGGCGAGATGGTTGAAGCCTCCGCAGTATAGGCAGCGGTTTTCGTCGATTCGTTTTTGTCGTTCTTCGGGGGAAAGGCGTTTCCTCGCTGCAGAGAGGTCCATGGGGGCAGGGCCAAAGTTGCCGCTGCCGCTGTTGGTGGGGTGGGGGGCGCTCGTGGTTGGGTTGTTGAAGGGGGTGCGAGGCGACGAGTTCGAGAGGGGGCGGAAGGGGGTGCGGTATACCTCGGCCCTTCTGGCCCTCAACTGCGTATCCCTCTTCTTGATGAAGTTGAGGTATTCATGCCATTCCTCCGGGACATCCTGAGTTGAGATGATGTCCTTGATTTCCTCACACAACCCACGGTGGAAGGCTGCCCTTTTGGCGGCGTCGTTCCAATGGACTTCGGCGACCAGACGGTTGAAGTCTGCGTGGTACGCTGCGAAGTCCCGGTTTCCCTGCCTAAGTTTGTTGAGGGCTCGCTCGGCGGTGTTTACTCGGTCAGGATCCCCGTATGCTTCTTGGAGGGCTTGGACCATCCCGGCGTAGGTGTCGATGGCGTTGGGTCCTGGGCGGGCAAGGTGTTTCACTTGCCTGAGCGCCGCTCCTTTGAGGTTAAGGAGGAGGAAACGGATTTTCGATTGCTCATCTGGGAATTCGCCGGGGCGGTCCTCGAGACGCATATCCATGAAGAAGAGGAAGTCGTCGAGTAAGGAACGGTCTTCTCCCGTGAAAGCGTCAGGATTGGGGGGGTTTCGGCGGTGGGTGGGAAAGGAGGCTGGATCCGGGTTTGTCGTCTGTTGCCCGACAGCGTTGGCGAGGGTGAGGGTCTGCGCCAGCTGTGTTTCGAGCAGAGCTACCCGCGAGGATAGGGTGTTTCGATCAGCCACCGCAGCATCTCGTTCGAGTGCGAGGTCTTCTTGCTGGGCGGTGAGGGATGCATAGTGAGTTGTTAGGTTCTCACTGGCGTCAAGGGCTCGGGCTAGCTGGATAGCTTCCTCGTAGTTGGCACGGAGGTCGTTGTAGTCTAGGGTGTCGGCGGGGGAGGAGGCGAGAGCGGAGATTGCTCGGGCGTGGTTGGCTGGGATTCGGACGATGACGGGGGGGTCGATCGGTGGAACGGTGGGTTCGACCATGGTTGCGAGTCCGGTAGTGGTTTGGATATGCAACGTAGTGTAACGGCGGACTGGGGACAGACGAGACTAGGGGACTCGCGGGCTCGGCGGCGAGTGATAGACTATGACACGGGGAGACAGGACAGACTTTGTAGGGCGAGGCACGACTTTGTATTGGTGGTTGAATACAAGACGTTGCATATCGAACCTCAGCTACGGAGAACATTACAACTATTTATCCTTTTCCGTCCTCTCTTTTCCCCGACTCCTTGACTTTTCCCCGCTCCTTCCCTCGCCCTATTCCCTATCCCAAATCCCTCTTCATTCCGGTTCTACCCTTCCTCCTTCCTCTTACTTCCTACTCCCTCGTCTTCGCACCTTATCTCCTTACTCCTCGTTCTCTAGTCTTGCTCCTCCATTACCTAGCTTCCCCTAATCCCCTCATCCTCCTTCGTCGTTACCCCCATAGTCTCCGTCTTCTTCCTTAATCCCTCATTCCCTTCCTTCCTTCGTTCTCCATTCGTTCCTCCTCTTTCCTCCCTTCCTCCGTTCCTTCGTTCCATCATACTTGGCTCCCTCCTTCTCCCGATAACCTCCTCTTCTTATCCCTTTTTATCTTAGTTATTTATTTATTTTTCATCATTATTTCTCTCTAGCTACTCTTGTGATTCTACGCCGTGACATAAACGGTGCCTAGCTCAGCCCTACGCACCACCGCCGAAATTCCAAAGCTGATTAATAATGCCTCCTCGTGATTCTATCAATCTGATGACTCTTCACCACCACCCGTCGCATCCGAAATGTTCTGTCTACGCCAAAATCCCGCCACATCCTGTTATCTGTGTCACTTCACGTGATTCGGCACTACCCGACCCGGCAATTGCCATTAGCCACCATTGGCACCAATAGTCTTGGCAATTCTAGATCAGATAATAAATCCGGTTCCCCTCCCATCCCCCTTCTCACCGCTTATCTTTCCCATCAACGCCGCGCACAACCCACCTCACAACACATTCAAAACCACCAAATTTACAACCAACAAGCAACTAAAGTCCAACGACTGTTTTACAACAAATAACAATGTTCCGCACACTCCTCACCGTTCCCAGAGCTGTCGCTCCTAAATTCGTCGCCCCTCGCGTTGCCACCATCGTCCCCGTCAGAAAGTACCACGAGAAGGTCCTTGACCACTACAACAACCCCCGCAATGTCGGATCCATGAACAAGAACGACCAGGACGTTGGAACTGGACTCGTCGGTGCCCCTGCATGTAAGTTTCCCCTCTACACTCCTTTTCAATTGCATCTGCGGTTCCAAACTCTCGAGAACTGGGACATAGCAGCCTCGGAAACTTGGTGGGGATGGCGCGCCGCACCTCCGGTGACATTGACTATCCCGTCATTACCGCCGATATGTCCGAGCCGCGTAGTCCCCAACAAACCCGCGAACCCTGCAAAGCTTGTATCTCATATAATAATCACGTACTAACCTTTCCTCAGGTGGAGATGTCATGAAGCTTCAGATCCGTGTCGATGAGAAGACCGGAAAGATTTCCGACGTCAAGTTCAAGACTTTCGGATGCGGATCGGCTATCGCTTCCTCCAGTTACGTTACCGAGCTTCTCTACGGAAAGACCCTTGACGAGGCTGCCATGATCAAGAACACCCAGATTGCCAAGGAGCTTTGCTTGCCTCCTGTCAAGCTTCACTGCTCTATGCTCGCTGAGGATGCCGTCAAGAGCGCTATTGCCAACTTCAAGGGAAAGAACCCCGGCGCTAGAATGACTATGGGTGCTTCTTTGTAAGAGGTGTTACGGAGGAAGAAGGAATACGAGGGGAGAGAAGGAAGCGAGGGGAGAAAGAAATGAGGGACGTTCAGTAAACTGAACCGAAGCGAACCGGTGTGGAGCAACACCATAAAAGAAGAGCAGAACGACGATCAAGTATCAGTTCTTCAACCTAAAACGGCGAAAGATGCAAAGGGCGAAGTTGGGGTTGGGATGGAAAAGGAGGAGGAGGGAGGGAGGGGTTGGTAAAACTCTTCTGAAGCACTTTGAAGAAGGCCGTGGCCATAATAGGTCCGGTCATGTGTATTGATTGGGTGGGAAATTTTGATTCATTGTTTTTTTTTTCTGTTCTGTTTCAACTACAAGTAACCGGCGTTTTATGGTGTTGTTTTTTATCCAAGAATATTGAATGACAAAAATTTTTATGTATCCATTATACTTTTTTTTCTCTTCCTTCTTCATCTCCTCTTAACCTTTTTTTTTTATTTTCGTGTATATTCTATGTTCGAATCTATGAAGAGTTTATGAGTTGAGTTGGTATGGAATATCGTCGATAAGTGATGTGATAAGTGCAGTGCAGTGCAGTGCAGTACTGGACGTTGAGCGTCGCGGGGCGCGAAATTTCCACCGCGGCAAGGATACACACTACACCTCGGCTATGTGTTGACGTGTTGACGTATTGACGTAGCGATAGCTCGATAGCGATATAGCGATGTAACAAACCAGCCCATATCCCACAACCAAGCAACAGGCCGTCCTTCATTTTCAAGTTGCAGCAGCAGCAGCAGCAGGCAGCTACCCCACCCCACGAAGTTCGAACGGAATGCAGGGCTAGATCCGCTCTGCATGCGATAACGCGGCGGATACAGCACCATATGTACATGTGTAGACTGTGTGATTTATAAGCTGATATGGCTTGTTGGTATAGGCTTGTTGATACACCGTATGATGACGTCTATGATTACGATGATGCTGAGGATTCGAATGATAAATGATAAATGATAAATGATGTGGATGATGTGGATGATGTGGATGATGTGGATGATGTGGATGATTGGATGATTATGATGATGCTAAGGATTCGAATGATAAATGATGGGAATGTCATTTGATGTCTATGTCTATGTATGTATGTCTAGGTATATGTCTACCTGTATACAATCACATGAGCCATCTCCATCACTTTATTCCAAGTACATAGATGCTACGTTACATTACGTTACGTTACATTATGTCCCAAAACCCCGTGCTTCATTTTTAACCCCAACCACAGCAAAGCAAAGCCAACCACAGCAAAAAAAAAAAAAAAAAAAAAAAAAAAAAAAAAGAAATAAAAGAAAAGAAAACGAAAAACGAAGTAAGAAGTCTGTTTGGATTAATTTAACTATTCCAATTCCAGTTCCAAATATTGCAGATAAGTTGTATTACAAACACAACAACAACAAAAAAGAATCACATACCAACCAACCAGCCCATAACAAGCCCATTTTTACATTCCAGGCATGCAGGATAATCAGGAGTTAATATTCCACATCCTTTTCTTTCCGCTTCCAAAAAAAAAACAGAGCTCTTCTGTAAAACTACCAAATAATTATTACCCTCTAAGTAACAGCCATAAAGAGTTAGGTGTATCTGTAGCTATCTATGTAACAAAAACAGCCCAGAGTTGAAAACGCTGTGGAAAAACCATACAAAAAAAATGCATCGCAGATATTATTTATCATCTGCGATGTAGGTATTATCATATCCCCTTCTCCCCGTACTTCCATTTCTCCCCCCTTCGCTCACCCACCCACTCAGCGACTCCACCCATCCAAAAAAACAAAACCAAAGACCCAAAATCCAGGGCTCTAAACAATGAGTTCCCGCTTTTCCAAGCTCCAAACTCCATACGCCAACCATCTATGTAGCATTTTGACTCATTATTCCGCTACAATACCATACCCATAACTATTTCTTTATGGCTACATTCCATCTCATGTCAATCATGATGTCCTTCTCTCTACTGATCCAGGGATCTAAAAATCCTCATCCTCTCCATCGTCATCACTTCCCCATCCCGCCGCATCCGCCTGTTCGGCCAATCTCTGAACCTCCGCAAGTCCCGATACTTCATCGACATAACCGCGTTCACATAGAGCACGCTTTACAAACTCCCAACCGCCCTTTTCATAAGCGTTGATAATCTTATCTGAGCATGCTGAGCAACAGTCATATGCGGATCCCTTAACTGTCATATTCTGGAAGCTGGCCAGGAATCCACGGAGAGTATGCGGGATGTGGCCTAGCGGGTGGTTTCCACGGTCCGCTTTGGTGATATCCTGAGGAGCTGGGGCGGCGGGTCTAGAGAGGAGGGTATTAGTTTTAGTATAAGAGGCTAGATTAGTGGGATCTGAGGAATTAGACATACCCAAGAGGATGTTGAACGATCGAGACGAGGAGCTCGGTCAGGTACGCGGAGGCTAGAGGAGCGACACCTGGACGGGTGACGGTACACTGCTGGTCTAGTGTAGCACCAGTCAAAGACTATTTCAATCATCAGTATCACTCATTCAAGATCATTGTTCGATCAAGCTTCTGCAAAGAGAATCTTGCTTCAAAAGTAGTCAGTCACATGGAACTTACGTCTCCGGGAACCACAACATCGTTACAATAGTAACAACCCAATTCCTCGCCCTTCATATCCCCCTCGATTCCAGACTCAAATTTAGCAGGCTTAACACCATGACGCATAACAACGTAGGTGTCAAATCCCAGCGCAGCATTCATGACAATCTTGCCCATGGACTTTCCCATTACCGTGGGCAACCAACGAGACTCACGGGTATCCATAAGCAAGAAAATAGCATCATGAGTCTCAAAAAGCTCTTTCAGCTTCTCATAATCCGCCTTGACTTCAGGCTCTTGAGCGGCACTGAAGGGGTGTGCAGCCATGGGAACAGTCATATCGTACCCCTTGACGTGGACATTGGGGTAAATCGCCTTCATAGCCTCAGCGGCTTGTGTAGCTTTCTTAGTCTTTCCACCGATGCAGTCTTCAAATGTAAACAGCGGCTGACGGACAGGGTTGGAGAAAGAGACGGTGCCGGAGTCGACAAAGGAGATATGTTTGACACCCCATCCAAGGAGGATTCTTCCAACATAAGATCCTAGGGTTCCGGCTCCGAGGAGAAGACATTTTGTGGCCTTGATCTTTTCAAGGTCGAGGTCTGGTGCTACTCTCCACTTCATGAGCTTTAGATTGAGGTCAACATTGATATCCGCCTGGACCTTGGGATCCATCTGTGCTGAGAGATTCGCAATTCTTGGACGGATCTGGTTCTCCTCGTTTTTCTCCCATCCGACAATCTTTGGCATTTCATCATTCAAGGAAAGGTTCTCAACGCTTCCATCCTCCTCGAGCTTAAGGTCCAAGATAATACTCCTAGGCTCATAACGATGAGCGTGACTGTCTCTATAACAAAGAATTCTGACACTCTTCCATCCCCATCTCTTTCTAACAAGAACGAGGAGGTTTCTAAGAGGCCACCCTGGGTTGTCTGCATAGTCTGACGGGTCAACGAAAGCAACCATACGATCGCGAGGATCAACATCAGGTCCAAAAAACCCTCTCTCAAAAGCCCCCAAGCTAGCAATTTCGAATTGGCTTCGGTCTTGCTTAACCAAAAAGAATCCACGCTGACGTGAATCATTTTGGTATTTCCAGGAGTTGACGGAGTCTACAAGGGATGCAGTCTGGCTGGCATCGAGGCGAGTGATGGGGGAGGCCATGGTCCAGGTTGGCTGTGAGATAAATGCAGGGAATGCAAATAGGTGGTGAAACTTGTACTTCTTCAAGTCGGCGTATGAGAGAATCAAAAAGGAAGACAGCAAGGAAGGACATGAGTAGACAGATCCATCTAGAATAGCATCCCAAATCTAAGATCTTCTATTAGAAATAACCTAAATAGCAGAAAAAGAGGTAAAACAAACCGTAGTCGCAATGCGCTTCAAAATTAATGGTCTATCTGCCTTCTT
Organism: Pyronema omphalodes; assembly: GCA_024516155.1. Classification (NCBI taxonomy): domain Eukaryota; kingdom Fungi; phylum Ascomycota; class Pezizomycetes; order Pezizales; family Pyronemataceae; genus Pyronema; species Pyronema omphalodes. The sequence continues at coordinate 72,673 of JAJJXM010000027.1, read as the reverse complement.
GAAATCTTCAAGTGTATTAAAGTTTTTAATCATGCCCTCGGCACGGCAAGCATCCTTTGCGACACTATATCATTCGTCAGCACTTGAGGTTCAATAGCAAATCAGTGGGATTCCGGGCTTGTGAGCTTGTAAATCAGTGAACTCGGAAAGCCCTTAACCCCCCAGCGACCATGAAGCCCGCGAAGCCCGCGAAACCTGCAAAGCCCATAAAGTCATAAAGCCAAAGAAATAGAAAACCTACTCATCAGCGCCCAGCGCATCACCACTGATTTGCATTCTCTGAGCATCCTTCGGAAGATATCTCCCCATAACCCTCCTCGGGGAATCATCCAGCTTATCAAAGTCTATCTTATGCTGTGCCAAACTGTAGTAAAACGGCAGTTCGATTAAGGATTCGAATGGTGCGAACTGAAGTTTGCCTGAAGCCATGATTACGGTTGTAGTAGGTGCCGACGGAAGGAGGACGTGTGGAGGATGTAAATGCGGGAATCAAGCTGGTGGCGGAGTGTTGAAGTTTGTTGTGATGTGATGGAGTGTATTGTGGTCGGGTTGCTGTAGGCGTGGACTGAGGTGTAGCTGAGCAAGCAGATGGAAAGCTAGAGCTATGCAGCAGTACACAAGCTGGAACAGACCCTAACAGCTATGTTGTGTCTCTAGTTTGACAGTCCGAGTCGTTTCCCGTGAACAAGGTAGCTCTAGGTGTAGAGTTGTGTATCGTGTGCTTCGAATGAAAGCCGTGGTGGTGTTGTTCCGGGGGTGGGAGAGCTGTAGACTTGTGGGGAGCTGAGAGATGAGAGGTACGCGACGGTAGCAGCGAGGGTGGTGGTGTTGGTGGGTTAGCTGAGTGGGGTGGGTCCCTGACCGTTATACGATGGTAGGTGAGGTGAGGGGTATGGTTGAGATATGTAGAGCAACCTGAACCTGATAAAGTCCGATGTGTGACAGAGACGCGTGAGACTGAATTCGATGATGAACGAAGCGGAAGTGGAGAACGGGTATAAGACGGCGCTATGGATTTAGAATAATGGTTACTTCCCAGACCTGAAGCGGAAATGAAGCGAAGCCCGAAGCTACAAACGGGAATGAAGCTACGAATGCCTAGAGTAGGCCAAGCGAACAAAGAAGAATGGAAATCGTATGGAAGAATAATCGCAGGAAGCTCTACATATTCTCTCAAGACCATGGCCTTAGGATAGACTCCAGATCCAAATTTCACAAAGCCTGCTCAAATAAAAGAACAAAATAATCATACGAATCTTCTCCCAAAAGCTTATCACTCCACAGTCCTCTTTCTTGTCCCTGCCGGACCTATCGGCATATCTAAAAACAAAGCTGAATCTGCAGGGACGAAGCAAGCGTAACTTTAACTGCGAGAAATTGCAGCATGCAGCATAAGTTACATAAGGATCACCATCTATTCGTTGTTTAAATTTCCTCGAACCCATGAGATTTTCGTTCAGATAGCGAGAACTCTTATAGCAAGCCAAGTATACATAAAAGCCAAACCTCTATCACCAACTAAGAATTTCTATCCAGCATGACCAATCCCCGGGTCCTTCTCCTCCGCCTCATTCGCTCTCATCATTGGGTTCTGAGTTCGAAGCCTCAAGGTACCATCACGAGGTCAAGCGTATCACGAGACAGTTCCCACCGGTTAAGCTCACGTTAAGAATGGGTACGACCACGAGCACCCCAGCTTAAGGCTTAAGCTCATGAGCTCCAAATTAAGAAGGTGGTAATGAGCTCCAGACGGCTTAACGCGAGTAGAAAGCGCGGGGTAGCTAGAGTATGTAGGTGTCAACGTCAAGTCGGATTTTGACTTGTAAAAGCCTCATTACAACCTTCACCGCAATTTTCATAAAGTGCCAAAAAAAACTTTGATACTAGAAACAGTTTCATGATTATCTACTTTTCCGCCTCTCCCACCAAAATAAAATCCACAAGAACAAAAAAAGGAAACACTTGACACTATGTAAAAACTAAGAGGTGTAAAAGAAAAGGTATTCACAAAAACCCCCCGTCCATTCCAAAGATGGCTTCCAAGTATTCTCCTTCAGCTGCACTTAGCTAAGATAAGTAGATTGAATATACAAAACTACCATCTTGACCATAAGTGTACGGCCGCCTACCTTAGCCCAAAACGAAGTCGAGCGCCAGGAACCTCAATCTCCGCTCCTGGATCCTGCTCTCCTTCCCCAAATTTAACCTTATTGTAAAAAGAAAACACCATATTCGCGAAAAGAAAGCAAGCAATATAAGCAAAATAAAACCTTTCGCAACCCTAAAACCGCGTAAACAAAAAGAAAAAAAAAACGAAAGTAGTAGGCAGTAAGTAAAGAAAAAGAAAGTGAGATAACCCCCCTCCCTCCTTGAAGATCTCCTAAAGATCCGCCATGCATCGAAATTGAGGTACGCTTCCTCCTCTAGCATCTAACGCCCATCTTTGCCCTCCTGCCATATTCGCTGAGCCTGCTTTTCTTTTTCAGCTTTGCCATCTCACCTCTATGATGCAAAAAACCTGGATATTATTAAAGCAAAGAACCTCCCATTCTGCCTTTGCCGTATCCAGTATCCCATTTTACCTAATTATCTCTCGATATTCCCAAGATTCTTTGCCTTCTCTATTCCCATACTATCCCCCCTTATCCACTCATCATCCCCTCGTTAATTGTGATCCGCTAGGGGTGCTAGTGCTGATAGTGGTGATAGTTTAGATGCCTCCCGCCAACCCAGTCATAAGATCTCTGGTAATCTCATAACTCAAGAAAGAACTGCCTATGCTTGGGGCAACTTTCAAAAGATTTGGTAGGAGACCTTTGTAGAGACCCTTGATTCCTTCGTTACGGACAATGATACGGATTGCGTCTCCGAGTCCCTTGTACTTGTAACCGATTCCGGACATTGTGTTGACTTGGAAACGACGGCGGAGAACACTGTGAGCGATTAGTATCCAATTCCAACACCATCGCTTTCACAGCTCGATAATGCAAGGGAACTTACTCAAACGGATAAGTAATGCTCTGCGCTACAGCACCACTTGCACCACCAGCAAGCAACTTTCCGAGAGCCGAGGGATTCTCTTTTCCCTCCGGAGTGAGCGCCTTTCTCACAGCCTCGTAAGTAGCGAAGTTAATTCCCACATACGGGGCAACACCGGCCAAAGTCGGTCCCAATCCTCGGTACAACGCGACCGTTCCTCCTTCAGTCACATACATGTTCTTCATAGTAGTAAACATTCCGGGGAGCTTGGCCTGCTTTTTTCCAAGGGCTTCGAAAGAGGCGGACTGGATGGAGAGACGAGTACGGACAATGTCGAGAGGGTAGGTGGCAACGACGGAGGTGACTCCTGCCATGGCTCCACTGAGGAGACGACGGTAGGCATCCATTTCACCACTTTCGGGGGTGAACCACTGTAATTGAATTGAGATTAGTGGGAGAAGTAGAGGGCCTGAACGGCCTGGTGATAGGGAGGGAAATGGACCTTCTTGTAAACGGTGTAGGAAGAGAATTGGACTGCGGAGTAGGGAACAATGCGGATACAGTTGGTACCATTTCCTCTGTGAAGTAGGCACATGTTAGTTAATATTCAGAACCGCAATCCCACCGGCCCTCCTCTTTGCATTCCAGACTCGGGACTCGAGCTTTACTCAGGGCATCCGTTGCCCTCGCCCAAAGCCCCCTCTGTTCGAAGCCCTAAGTCCCATGATCCCACCTCTCCACTCGCCAAAGCAGCGGATCGTAGTAAATCAATAGTGTGGAACATACCTCATTAATCCTCTCCAACCTTCCTCTTTCCACATCTTCAAAAGCGCCGGTCCAACTCCATTGTACGACACATTTCCCGGACCCTGTACCTGGAAAATAATCTTCAATCTCTCCAATGGAGAAACAACAGTTCTTGACACTGCTCCTGCTACTCCTCCAGCGACAAAGGAGGCCGTTAGAGGTTGCTTGAGGTAGTAAGCTAGCGTAGAAGGCGCTTTTGATGGTGCAGCGTCGGCGGCGGCATCAACGGTGGTGGGGGTGGTGGGGGTAGTGGGGAGCTATAAAGAAGCGAATGTGTCAGTGAGAGATTCAGTTGAACTCAGCTTAAAGTTCTATCTAGAATTGTGGATTATGAGGAGGCGGAAGGTAGCAGGTAATCTATCCCACGTGTCGCCATCCATCGTGATCACCTCCGTCTCAATCGCGCCGGAACATCAATCCCCCAGTCTTTCCTTGACATACCTTATTAGCATCCTCCGCGTCTTTGGATTTCGGTTCAAGACTCATTTCTGCTGTGGTATTCCGGGTCGTGTCTCGTCGTTATGGTTTGTTCAGTTGGAGCACGAGGTAGCCTTTTTGTCGGGGATCGTCACGTTTGAGCGGTCGAGCTTGCCTTTGTGCTGGAACGACGTCGTTGCTGTTGGACTGTCTAGACGGGCTAGGCTAGGCGAAACTAGTTGAATTAGCGTGAGGTGAGTGGGTGTTGTGAAGCTAGAGTTGACACTGGAATCTCTAGTCCGGATAACCGACGGTGACGAGCGTTGTGACAGGTTGACCAGGGTTAGCAAGGAGCTGCAACTGGAGGTGAACACAACCAAAGCTCTGTCTCTGTAAAGTTAATCTTCGCGACGGTTGTATGTGACGTGACAACTTTAAATGACCACAGGACTCGCAACCTGCGAATCACAGACCAGATCAAACACGCAATCTAGAACAAAATTGAAAGCTGTTGCAATCACGGTCTGTTCGTCTTTCTCTTGCTCTTTCTCAGTGTTCTCGACCCTTTTCTTTTCCTTTGTTCCCTCTTCACAGTCGAAAGTGACTTTTCTCCCTCCCCTCTTTAGCTGGGGTCTAGATCTCGTCGTTGCGGGTGAGGGTCGAGATGACGGAGACGAGGATTCGTCTTCTTTATTCGTAGGTCGGTCTTTGGAAATGCTCAATCGCCGAATTCGAGGTTTACTCTTTATTCCCGTGGTTTCTTTTGTTCCGTCTGTTCGTAGTATAAGTAGTAATTGTGGAGCTCGACGTAGTAAAAGTTCCCGGGTGCAGCAGCTTAAGGGGGAGAGATAATTTGGGTCCATACAAGGCCTCGGGGGCTGGTTATGAATTCCGGAAGCTAGAAATAGAGTGAGAAGAAGAAGGCTAGAAACTGTTTCGATTGTGAGATGAAGTAAGTATCAGTAGCGGTTGTTCGTAGAATCGTAGGGGAGTAGGCATTCAATTATCGGGTAACGCCTTCTGGTAGGGAGGCGCGATTTTATGGTTGATGGAAGATAGGTAACGTTGATAGGAATGATCGGAAAACGGATACGGAGATTGGAAGCTGAGCACAGGGCAGAAAGCTCTTAGCTGGTTGGACTTTGGTATTTTGAGTTTAACAATGTGGAAAACGTGCGGTGCGAACATAAGGCTGGAGCTTGGGCCTCTTTTGGGCAATTTTTTCAGCTTCTGAGGGGAGGAGGGGTTCAAGCTTGTTCTTCAGCCGCTGGGCGGTAGACTTTGCACTTTGGAAATCGGGACGCTGGCGTAAGGCATCGCTAGATTTGAGGCAGTCCTAAACCGTAGAACAATGCAATGCATGAAACAATCAAACTGCGCACAAAGGTAGTTTATAAGATGCACTGGAATGGCACTGGAATTTCGGCTTGACAATATTCGAGAGGTCGGTGGAACAAAGAATAATCGAGCTTCAGAATAGCAAGCCGACAACACCACTAGTTTAACTGTTGAAAGTCTGATATTTGAGCCATGAATTATCAGTTGATTCGATACATGCATAGGGTAATGCTGGAAGCTGGAAAACTGTATCATGGGTTATCACTTGCTGGTATGTAGCGGGAGCGTGGTTTTACCCTGACATACCCCACTCCATCGAGGCCGCGAAGTGGTTCCTGCTAAGCTAATGAATTTACAATCAATCTCAGAAATCTGCTCACCGAAAGCTTAGTTTTCAAAAATATTTCAAATGCAGATCGATTTTGAAATATGCAAGGAATCTGTATCTGAGGATGAAATTGTTGAGACCTGCGTACTTATTATTTTGATTGTACATTCTTAACTTCTTCTTGAAAACTCGAATTACATGCTTCTGTTCCGGACTCCAGGGCCTGATATACTTTTCCTGGCATCCTGGTAATGATATTCTTATCTCCCCAAAAAATAGTCTCCTCCATACATAACCGAAAAACCAGAACTCAAAACCCCCGATCAACAAAAGCAATAATGAATATGCATGTAGCAGAAACAAATCATTGCATGAGTGGTTCGTTGTATTGTTAAGTTTTTTTCATGTGGAGATGGAATCATCGATATGCACCAGGCAATCCAAGTCCCCAAGTCTCCAAGTCACCGAAAGTACAAGACGGTAAATAACAGATAATAGATATCATTATGATCGCTCACAAACAGCAGCCAGCTTAAGTAGCTTATCAAAAGTGAATTGATACTGCCGTAATGGTATTGTGTATGCAGTATGTATTGCTGGAATAATGTTTGAACAACAGTATTTGGGAATGTATTGGTTGATGACAGGTCATAGATTTAACCATTCATCGGTTTCTTAAGTTGGCTGTAGCCAGCTGCCAATAACCTATACATACAAGACCTATACCATATCCATCGGGTTATAATCTATAACCTATAACTACCATATCGAATATCTAACACCAAACATCAAACAATAAACATCGGATACGCAATACTTACACCCTTGATCTATGATCCCAGCATCAATCATTTCTTTATTCTTTTCGCCAACACCAAATGCCAATTTCAATACTAGCCAACTCAAAAAAAAAAAAAAAAAAAAAAAAAAAACTCCCAAAAACCCCAAACCCCCGAAAAGCTAAAACAGCAAGCCGATGGTCTCCACCATAATTCACACCCGGATGGCTTACGAAATTTTTCATAACCACACGAGACTCGAATTACAAGTCAAGGCTTAAAAACGCCACGGGTTCTTACTCTTTATGTAAATCTTGCTTCCAGCTTTCATATCTCTCAATTCTCTCGTTCTACATAGTTCCGTTGGAATATATTTAATATATTTAATATATCTTAAACCCCATCATTGTCTTCTTCTATATTGATTAACATCTATCTGTAGGTTGATACTTTGCTATATATTGCAGTATATGTAGGTTACAACTTACATCTGTAGTTAAACTTCAGCATACACGTCCTTGTGGTTTATGCAGGGTCCAGACATTTATTGTATGTTTTTATTGTAGCTGTTAAATCATACCTGAGCGGTGTGGGGAGGAGTATATTAACATATAGTCCACAAAATGTAGCTAGTGATTGACTCGTCATCCGGGATTGGTAAGATTGGCTTGATTGATTAACTGCTTAACTGCTTAACTGCTTAACTGCTTAACTGCTTAACTGCTTAACTGCTTAACTGCTTAACTGCTTAACTGCTTAACTGCTTAACTGCTTAACTGCTTAACTGCTTACCTGCCCAAATACTTAACTGCCCAAATACTCATCTGCTCAAATACTCAACTACCAATCCCTTAAAATTTAAAAGTCGATACAATTCAACTCTATATAGAAACCATAGAATATACACATAAGTCCATAAGTCCATAAGTCCATAAGCCCATAAGTCCACAGTATTTTCTGCGGCTGTTTCTTGCTTGTTGCTCGCTTCAGCTGCATATACCCAGGCCTACTGTATTATTATTACTAGGTAGTTACTATTTCCTATCGGTTATGTCTTTGTGTTTTTGTATTCCATAATGACGGGTGAGGTGAAATGTGATTGTGGCTGTGATTGTGATTGTGATTGTGATTGTGATTGTGATTGTGATTGTGATTGTGATTGTGATTGTGATTGTGATTGTGATTGTGATTGGTCACTGTGATGAATGATGGGTCACTGTGATGCACGATATATGAATCAGCCACAACAGCCACAACAGCCACAACAGCCACAACAGCCACAACAGTCACAACAGTCACAACAGCCACAACAGCCACATATATCAATCTCCCTAGAGTCTAGAGTCCAGGTAGGACCTAGGATAACGGAATGATATAGTATCCAGGAACAAGATATGGTTAATGAACCCACTTGTTTCTTGGTTTCTTGGTTTCTTGGTTTCGAATTTCGAATTTTGGTGGTGTTGTGGAGTGTTGAGTGTTGAGTGTTGGGTGGTTGCTTTTGGAGTTTGGAGGATGGAGTATGGAGGCCAGAGTTCAGAGTATACTTCCATTTGGCTGTTGGCTGTTGGCTGTTGGTCGCTGGCTGTTGGTCGCTGGCTGCTGGTCGCTGGCTGTTGGTCGCTGGCTGTTGGTCGCTGGCTGTTGGTCGCTGGCTGCTGGCTGCTGGATGTTGTATATAAAGTATATAAAGTATATATCGTACGCAATGGAGCTGAGAGCTGGGAGCTGGAAGCTGGGAGCTATATATTCTATAATCTTATATTCCACTCTTAGATGGTGTTGCGTGACGCTTGATGAGGAGTTGTTTCGGATTCCTGGATGTCTTTTGTATTGTTCATTCTCTGAATTTTGGGATCTTGGGCTCTTGGGATCTTGGGATCTCTGACTTTTGTTTAATCTCTGACTCTTGGATTCTCGGTCTCTTAGACTCTTGCTCTTGTCCAATCTCCAACTCTCCAACTCTTAAACTCTTAAACTCTCCAACTCTCCAACTCTTAAACTCTTAAACTCTTAAACTCTTAAACTCTTAAACTCTTAAACTCTTAAACTCTTAAACTCTTAAACTCTTAAACTCTTAAACTCTTAAACTCTTAAACTCTTAAACTCTTAAACTCTTAAACTCTTAAACTCTTAAACTCTTAAACTCTTAAACTCTTAAACTCTTAAACTCTTAAACTCTTAAACTCTTAAACTCTTAAACTCTTAAACTCTTAAACTCTTAAACTCTTAAACTCTTAAACTCTTAAACTCTTAACTCTTAAACTCTTAAACTCTTGCTCTTGTCCAATATCCAACTCTCAGACTCTCAAACTTTTGCTCTTGGATTCTCTGACTCTCAAAAGCTTGCTCTTGTTTGATCCAGACCCAATCCCAATCCCAATCCCAGTTCCCAATCACGGGAACCCACACAGTCATAGTTACACAACTACACATCTCCCAGTCACAGTTACAGTCACAGTTACAGTCACAGTTACAGTGCAGTTACACCTAAAGCCCAAAGCTTAAAGCTTAAAGCCCAAAGCCCAAAGCCTAAAGCCCAAAGCCTAAAGCTTAAATCCTAAAGCTGGCAGATCAGATCAGATTAGGGCTGTATAGGGCCGTATAGGGCCGTATAACGTAGGGTAGGGCAGGGTAGGGTAGGGTATGGCCCTTCAAGGTATCATATCATGGCACGGCCCGGCACCAATACATCCTTTTCTTTCTGTCTTTTTTTTTGCTTCTGGACTAATTTCTAGAAACGAGATATATATATAGATCCCATCTATCCGTTGTAGGTGTAGATGTAGATGTAGGTGTAGATGTAGTTGTAGTTGTAGTTGTAGTTGTAGTTGTATGTAGTTGTAGTTGTAGTTGTAGTTGTAGTTGTAGTTGTAGTTGTAGTTGTAGTTGTAGTTGTAGTTGTAGTTGTAGTTGTAGTTGTAGTTGTAGTTGTAGTTGTAGTTGTAGTTGTAGTTGTAGTTGTAGTTGTAGTTGTAGTTGTAGTTGTAGTTGTAGTTGTAGTTGTAGTTGTAGTTGTAGTGGTAGTGGTACAAATCCAGGGTACAAATCCAGGGTACAAATCCAGGGTCTAGAATCTAGGGTTTAGAATTCAGGGTCTAGAATCTAGAATCTAGATACCCGAGGATGAGTAGATAAAGTAGATAAGTAGATGAGTAGATAGGCTTCAGCTTTCGAAGCATCCATACATATTCATCCTCATAGCATCCCCATATCATATCCATAGCCTTCTCAAAATCTTAGACTATCCATCACATATCCATCTCATATCTACATAAGCTACCAGATAATCAAAAGTCCACCTCTCCGCTGTCATCCAGCCTACGCCGCTTTGTTGTCTATTCCTTATTCATGATTCCTGATTCCTTATTCCACGTATCAAATCAAGTATCAAGTATTAGGTATCAAGTACATTGTGCTTTGCTGACTTCGTGACACTTTGCTGACTTTGCTGACTTCGTAACACTTCGTTCAGTACATATAGCGTCGAGCGTCGAGCGATGATGGATGGATGTATTGGCGGGGGATGTATTGGCGGGGGATGTATTGGCGGGGGATGTATTGGCGGGGGATGTATTGGCGGGGGATGTATTGGTGCAGGATGTATTGGTGCAGGATTGACTGGTGGGGGTTTCGAAGATCCACCATACAGAACAGATATAAAGAGATGAGATAAAGATACAGATACGTACTGTATGTTAGTCTGGACCATACACAGGCTGAGAAGCTATAGATATAGATGAGGAAGTTGACGTGGCTTGCGTGGTTCGTAGTTTGTAGTTCGTGGTTCGTAGGCCACTGTTTATACGCCGCTGTTCATATGGTGGGCATAGGCCACTGTTCATATGGTGGGCATAGGCTACTGTTCGTAGGCCACTGTTCATAGTCCACAGTTCGCTGTCTGCTGTCCACTGTTCGCTGTCTGCATCTTATGGGAGTTGTAAGTTGTGCCTGGCTAGCAACCAGCTAGGCTAGGCTAGGCCATGTAGCCAGTGATCAATCTAAGCAGGCGTCCAGGCAACCAGGCATCCAGGCATCCAAGCATACATCCAGACATCACTAGTATCCAGCCTAATAACAGTTAGTAAAGCTCTTATTAGATCGGGGATGATAAGATAAAATTATGTACTGTACGTAGACCCGGAGATCTAAAATTGGTTGATTGACTGGCTGGCTGTCAGACTCAGTATTTCTTTGCTGGCGTTAAAATACAATTGTACATGCACTTATGGTATGCCATAGAATTGTAGAGTCTGTGGATTTTGGAGTTCGGCGTTGCTATGGACTTGCGAATTTGAGACCCCCGTCCCCCATATACCCCAGCATTCAACCGCGTTGCCCCCCATACCTCCCTCCTCCCGTCCTCCTGTCCTCCCCCTCCCCCCCTCCCCCACCCCCATCCCCATCCCTCCACCCAATGTTCCATATATCGCGCGTAAATTGGCCGAGGAACCTGGATCATGAGACACAGGCGAAATTCTCCAACCGAAAGCCTGAAACGAGTGGGAGGAAAGAATGAATGAGATTTCTGCCAACCAACTACCTTTTTGGGGATGATAAATTATGAAATTGAGGGATGATTCGAGAAGGGTTATGTACTTTTGCCGAGTATCTCTTGATGAATGTATTTTATTCACAGAATCTCTTCGCTGCATCCATTCGCTGTCTTTTTAAATCTCTTGAATGAATCAGACTGCTGATCGCTGTTAATGACGTCCACGCTCGGTTCGTTTGCCTCGCACCTGGCACCTCACCTGGCACCTTGTTCGCGCAGCATAGCCCATCTGGCATCTGCTCACCCAGACTCCCAGCCAAGTGTGTGTGTGTGTGTGTGCCGCGGCTTGGTTGCATTGGCTGGCTGGCAGGCATCAGCATCGCCTCGCATGGCTTGGTCCCGTTGGTAGTGTTGAATTGTTTCCTGGCACTGGCAGCTGCTAACAGAGAGACAGACAGACACCTCCTTGATTCCCCGTCGCTCGCAAACAACCCCATCACGACCCAGCGACCAGCGACCAACCAGTCCAGCCAACACCCACCGTCCACTCATTCAGAACCACATTCTTTTTTTTTTCTTTTCTATTTCAACAAATTGGTGGTGTACACGCTTGTGCTTCTTTTCTTGGTTGAGTCCTGATTAGTCGTTTTTATTTTTCGTAGCTGCTCCCCTTGTTCTTTCTTGATCATCTCTTTCTCTTCGTTCTCTTTTTTTTTTTTTCTTTTTTACTTTGGGAAATATTTCTTCCATACCGTACAGACCAACATACATATCCTTCTACGCCTATTCTACGCCTGAAACTCAAAGACTACAAACTCGAGACGCATAAGAAACATTAAAACAGCACTTTTGCATAAACCCCCCTCATCTTCCGAATCAGTTCAAGTCGAATTATATCCAGCGGACATTTTCCAAAAAAAAAATCCGCCTTTCTTCCCCAGAGCCCCCTCCCGCCGATCTCACCCCGATATTTTATGCCAGAGCAGATAGCTACTGCATAGGATAGCTCTCCACCTACATGACCAACCCGTGTTAGATCTCTCGGCCCACCTCTATCATAACATAACCAGCCTCCTCCTCCTCCTCCACTCCGTTCCATCTTGTCTACGGAGGATAATCGAGTTCGGAGTCGTCAACCTATTATCATCGCGACCCAACCTCAGCTCCAGCGAGCACCAAACATCGCAATGGAGTCCCCAACCCACCAGGTCCAGCGCGAACGAAACCTCGAACGCGAAACTCTAACGGATAGTTTAACAACCCTAAAATCGCTCCTCCGTCTTGAAGCCGACGGTATCGGTGATCGAGAAGACCTCCTTGATGAGTTAGAGCGTGCACGACAAACTATCGAACGGTTCTCTATTACCTTGCGACGGCAGACTATGATGATTAGTACGACACCTCCCAATGGAGGGTTTGAGGTGATTCATGGCAATTTGAATGGTGGTGGTATTACAGGGTTAGGAGGATTGGGAGGTTTAGGAGGGTTATCAGGCTTGGAGGAAATTCGGAGTGATCTGATGAACGGAAGGAGGGAGAGCTTGAGGGATTCGATAAGAGCAAGGAGTCTAAGCCAGAGTTCTTCATCTAAGGGTAGTTGGAGAAGTTCGGCATCAAGTGTTTCGACAGCCCCGACTTCGGTTTCGAGCCGGGATTCAGTGGGTGGGAATAGGAGGGATTCATTACATAACCGGCGCTTCACAGGATCACCATCGCCATATCTCAGCAAGTTACGGGAGGAGGAATTCCGGTTTACAGACGACGTAGTAGTTGAAGAAGAGGAGGATATGGAAGCTCGAGATCGATTTGCCGAGGTGGATTTAAACGAACAAGAAGAAGTTTATGAAGAAGACGAAGAAGAAGTTGAGGAGGAAGAAGAGGAAGACTACCATGACGAATCCTTCGAGCGACTTTCTAATATCCTAGCATCCCTTCAAAAGCAAGCCGAAACCGCCATCTCATCTCCAACAGTATTCGACGTCGCTCCTTCTCCGTCCTCATCTCCTACACCTAGCGAATTCTGGGGCGATGGAGCAAGCGCAACGAACCACCACGTAAACCATAGCACGTCACCCTTCGACCGGATCGCCTGTCGTCGCGTCGCATCCACTCCCGGCCTGCGCTCACAAGCCTTAGCTGCATTAACCCGAAAGTCACCTTCTCCTACACCATTAGATTTTAACGGCATAACCAGCCACCCGCGGCATCGAAAATCCGGATCAGCATCACCTCATGTTCCGCACTCCTCTACATTCCCCACCACCAGGGTTCCTTCTAATCCGAATCAACCACCAACACCCGGTGTATTAAAGAAACGGAGTTCCCGACCTCCTTCGGGAATAGAAATGATTAAGAAATGGGAGGATTTGGAAGGATTACTTGGAGAGTTATTGGAGGAACGAATGGGAAGACAGGGGGATTGGGTTTTTGGTGTGGTGTGGGTTTGGATGGTTAGTGGGGGGTTCTTATGGTGGTGTGTGGGAATGATGTTGGGTTGGGGTTGTGATACTTGTGCTGTACCAACAACGGCATGAGTGAGGCGGAGTGAAGCATGGGAGGAGCGCGGTTTGGATAAGATTGAGATTGACATTCAAGAGATGGAGTTATGGGAGTTTGGGGAGTTTTCGTTGTTAAATGAAGCTTTTGATATGCTGTCTGTTCAATTAAGAATCTGGAGAAGATGCGATTGATTTGTGGAGGGGCAAGAAGTGCGTGAAGATGGAAGTGCACATAGCGGGGATCAGCGGGTGGGTGGACATAAAAGTGCATTTTGTCCCTCTCCCCCGGCCAGTGCAGTTTGTCGGTGGAACGGTGGATTGGTGAAGATGGATTGGTGAAGATGGATCGGTGGAGATGGATGTAAATGTGCATTACATGAAGATGCATGCATACCAACACATCATAGTTGATCACTCGAATGTTCGAATGGCGTTTATATTTTTCTTTTTTTCTTATACTGTACTACAGTAGGATTTGACACATTTATTTTTTCTTTTTCGTTTGGTTTTAAAAAATTTACTGTGTTTTTGACAGTTATTTTTTTTCGATACTTTTTTTTTCATTTTTACTCACTGAATTGGTGCGGGGTTTTGACTTGGCATCTTGGGATCTTTGGATCTTTGGATCTTGGTTGAAACCTCTTTTTTGGCTTGTGGGTTTTGTATACAATAGGAGGAGGTTTTTTTTTCTGTTTTTATTTTTGTTGGGTTTTAGGTGGTTTGAGGTGATTCGCTTATCTTTCTCTTTGTCTTTTTTTTTTCTTTTGTCTTTTTCTTTTTTTCTTTTTTTTTTTTTTTTTACATTTTTGGCTTCTGGGTAATTTTAAGGTTGGGTTTTAAGGTGGTTTATCTATCTTTTTTTTTTTTTTGGGGGGGGGGGGGGGGTTTCTTTCTCTGGTATTTTTATGGATGGCTTTTTTTTACTTGTTATCGTTTTCATTTGTTTTTTTTTTATCTTGTGTTCCTTCTTTTCGGATTTTATCTTTCTTTCATTTTTTATCTTTCATTTCTTCCTTTTCCTATTTTTCCTATTCATCTCCTCTATTACTTCTTTTTTCTTCTTTTTCTTCTTTTTCTTCTTTTTCTTCTTTTTATCTGTTTTTTTTTTTCACTGGATTTTTTTCACTTTTTATTTTTTTTATTTTTCTTCTTTTTCTTCTTTTTCTTCTTTTTCTTTTTCTTCTTTTTCTTTTTTTTTCTTTTTCTTTTTTTTTTCTTTTTTTCTCTTTTTTTTACTGGATTTTTTTCTCTTTTTTTGTAGGGTTGAATATACTAGGGTTAAATATACTAGGATACTAGGGTGAATATATGGGATATATTTCTGGATATATGGAATCTGAATATATGCAATCTGAATATATGGATAAATAAATAAATGGGATATACTTAGCTAGGGTGATAGGGTGATATACGATATATCAAAAGACACACTTCCAACAATCTCCCGTATTCTATCTGTATGTTTGTGGACGAAAATCCAATCTTCCAAAGTTCTTCACCGCCATTTTTGCGTAATTTTAAAAATGTCCGATTGAGACAAATGAGTGATATATCATGACTATTAATCAACCCGCGTGTGGAAACTAAAGACTGAAGTTAAGTTACTGAACCCTTCGTTCATTGAGGCGTCATATAAATGATCAATGTATTACGATATTAGTTAAATATTTCCGAAAAATTATCTCGTAACACTTTACAGTATTGGAATTTGGAACAATGAGGGTTATGATAATAGAACTTAATGCTGTATGGGAATTGCTATTATATTGTTGTTTGATTACTTTTATACTCGTTTTTAGAAGATTAAATGGAATAATATACCTCGGTTTTGGTTATGTAATTAATTAAGAAGAAGGTTATGTACTTCAGTATGTAGTGATACTTGGTGTAGATATTCCCATCAAATCACTCGAGGGTTACTACATACTATTTTATTTTTCTATATTATTTCGCTCCTGTGCGGCTGTGCCGAATCAATAGCTTCTCTTATTCGACTTATTCGTCTATTATCTATCAAGACTTTGTCTTTATATCCATCCCTACTTTTCTGTCCCTTCAAGCTACGTTGCTCAACAAGTTCTACCGCGGATCTGAGTAATATCTATCCCGACAGTGTTCAAGGGTTCAAGGGTTCTCGGCTGGTAACGACTGATATAATGGTATTTCTTTGCATCATTCTTTCGCCATAAGATGTTGGTATGTACACCCAGAAATCAGCAGCTATCAATACAAAGCTTACACAAGGCAAAGGCTCATATTGACATACATATTCATAGTGTGAATCCTTGCCACTAGTGCTAAAAACATGCGTGTGCCATGTATGTGTTGACTATATTCAGTTTCTTACACGTGATGATTCCTAGGTACATAGGGTAAATGTCTTACGGTATCATTCTCTCTACTGATAGAAAGCCGCCTACCATGATACCATCATATACAAGCATCTGTAATAAAACATGAAACACCCCCACCGGTAAAGAAGCGGGAGGAGAAATTCCTCGTTAGAAGCATATATCCAAGCGATACATCGACGAGAAATTAAATTGCGACTCAGCGATCTAGTCCGCCATTACCGCCAATTCAATAAACTATTTCCCGTTCCAAGCTTGAAGCAACTTGTCATCATTACGGATACCGAGAAGATGGCTAGAGACTAGAGTTATTTGATTACAGAAATATAAGACTATGGTACGATAACATTATATCATCATCATCATCATCATCATCACGTCATAAGAAAAAAACCCCTCCGCTTGACCAGCTCCGCATATGTACACGGTGGGTCCGATTGGTCTATATAACCCCCCCATTGATTCTACCCCCGACTTTTTGTTCTTTAGGCTTCTGGCTTCAGCTTTCTGGTCGTCACCCCCCCCCCCCCCCCAGAAGATTATGCAGTCACATGATAACACTCCCTTAGCTAGCTTTAGGTTGCTTTCCAGGGCTTTTATTAAATACCTGGTTAAGTTACGGGTATCCCCTCTTGGGAATGTATATTCGATTAGGTTCGGGTACCCAATAGGGAATATTTTGGAGAAGCCTAGACTACGAAATTAAGATTGTACTGGTTAAA
The DNA here is from genome assembly GCA_024516155.1 of Pyronema omphalodes. Lineage (NCBI taxonomy): Eukaryota > Fungi > Ascomycota > Pezizomycetes > Pezizales > Pyronemataceae > Pyronema > Pyronema omphalodes. The sequence continues at coordinate 55,959 of JAJJXM010000027.1, read as the reverse complement.
GCCTAAACAAAACTTACCTAAAAAAAAACTCACCTAAAAAAAAACTCACCTAAAAAAAAACTCACCTAAAAAAAAACTCACCTAAAAAAAAACTCACCTAAAAAAAAACTCACCATATTATTACCGATTTACTGGAGAATCTCCCACGATTCTATCGGGCCGGATCTATTCGGGCTTTAACCAGATATTTCAGGCTGGGCTTTTCCCCAACAGATTCCCTAGGGGATATCCGTAGAGCGTGTTGGCATTGTTGGACAAAAGGCACTGATGTAGTGGAAGGAATGAATGGTGAGGATTGTTTTATGGCAGGGATTCTGTCCCATATACCCTGTCCACTGTTCACTGCACATGATACTTTCTCGTCGAGTTCTTGCACGGCTGATGCTGGAAAATATTCTCAGTACTTGCTACATACAGGAAAATACTCACTGTCAGGAAACCGGTATGAAAAACCCTCCAGCGGAATTTGGATCCCGAGTGATCATTGGATCATTCATACATCCAGGAATAAAGTTCATACCACCAGAAAACCGATATGAAGATATTCAATTTCCAGTGTAACTTCGATAACACATCTCTGGATACATTGTACGTACCGTGATAAAATAAATACTGTCAGGAAACTGGTGTGGAAGCCTTTTACACGGAAAAGTTGAGCAGATAATAATACAAATCCAGCACGGCTTACAAGTTACGTATAGAGGAAAAGATGGAAGAATTGATATCCACGCACCCATCAATCCGAATCCGCTACGCTTCCATGAGGTGTGCTGGTAGACAATCGGAGTATACGTTACATTGTCGGGTGTGCCTCAGACTGCGGACGGCTATCCATAATGATATGATGATAAAAAACACTAAGAAATTAAAAGAAAAAAGAACCGGAGGCCTGAAATTAGAGTCATGGGGGTTTAACGGCTCGCTATTAACGATATCATAGTAAGATATGAATTATATGGTGGTAGAGGAATAACTTTAGCAGCGCTGTATCCAAGCTCTGCTATGATCTATCAAACATCTGACACCGAATGCGTAGCAAGTCATTGACTTACATGCTCACCGGCTGGATATATTTCACTCCAGTTATCTCTCACATGATTTTATTTTTCATGGGGATGTCGAATGTTGAATATTTCCAAAAAAAATGAACACAGGAATAAATGAATATCTTCTCTTCTTCACAACGCTACAATTGTAGAAGCGGGACTAAAATGAAAGCAGTGAGTTTGGAAATAGATGGCAAGTGAATAGTTATGATGTTTACGTGAAGTACTAATTTGATATTAGTTGATGTTACTTATCTGAAATATGGTAAGCGTTACGGACGTCTGCTGCATGCCCGATGAAGATCAAAACGAGTGATATCGCACGTCGTACATAGTGGCCGTCCGTCCGATGTTGTGGACGTACTGTGCCGAACTCTGGGTTTTGCTTTAGAAACACGGCGGGTTGAAGGAAGGAAGGAGTAATGATTTCTGCATTCCAATTTCTCTCTATGCTACATGATTTTGGAAGATATTTCTACCTGGTTACTCAGCGTGAGTTCATGGAGTATGATATGATTCTCGGGAATAGCAGAAGACTTATGATTCTCCGGAATAGCAGAAGACTCAAAAGCTAAAAGATTAATGAAATTCGCAATTCGTTGGTTTATCTTGACGTATCATGTGTTACTTTGACATAGTACACACTCCGACTGAGGTCCGAGGCATAGAACATCCATTACAGAAGATTTGAGAGAAATGGCAGGTATTTGATAATAGAAATATTCATTGATCAGAACGCGGCGGTGGTCTTTGACTCAGTCACAGTGACATTGCGAATGGGTTGGAGTATATACAGCATTCTGGCGTTAACATGGCGCTAGGTAATGTAGCCGCGAACCCTAATCCACCGAAAATCGTGATAATGCGTGAAGACAGTGCCTTGTCCCTTCAGTGACTTATCCCTTTAGTGGTCAATGGGCTTTAGGTTTCACGGGTCTTCGGGCCCGTAGATTCCTGCGCAGCCTTGGGTTAAAATCCTAAAATGCCGATGTTGTTGCGCTACCTACGGACAGATACTGAGATTGACCTATGACATTTACTAGTGGTATGGAGGAGTTCAAAAGTACGATAAAGGGGCTGAGAGTCAACAGTTCTCCCAGACTGTGAGTCGCGAGTGATTTACTGCCTGGTGCAAGGAATAACGGTAAGATCTGCCTCATAAATACCGATTCTGGAAAGGGTTTCTAATGGTTCATGTACTGATATATCTGACTAAACCGACAACGTTGACATGAGAATAAGGTCTTCCAACAGTGTATATACTATAACTATCAGTCTTCAGTGTGGTATACTGAAAAGATTTCAAAAATATTATCAATTTGGCACGATTGCTTATTTTCCTTTGCTCTCATGATTTGTTATTCTGTTCTACTGTCTGTTGTCGTGGTCCATTAAGCAACCATCCTGAAGCATGTCTTGATTAGGGAAATTTCGAAAGATTTCCTCTCTAGGAATTCACATCGCTAAGGCAGCCCATACTCTGGTACTATCTATATGCAAAACTAACCCAGGCTCATCTTGTACTGTGTTTAAAACACCTTCAATCCACTTCTGCAGCTCCGCTCAGTCTCGCACCCCATACTTTGCATTCTTTTTCTTTATCACTACAACTCCGCATCCCCCTCACCTTCACTATCGCTTCTCCACCGCTGTCTGTTCAGCATGACGTACTACAACCTCCTCCCCCTCCAAAAAGTAAAAATAAAAAATAAAATAAAATAAAAAAACACTTTCAAGTCTATCCGCCTCCTCTAAAGACTAGTCACACGTCTTTTATATTACACTCCAGATTAAACCAATACCTGGACCCCAACGTATCCCGTATATTAGGCATACATCATCTGCATAATGTATTCCTTCCAAGCTACGGAGAATAGTATAAACCTCGATGAATGGAAGATATTAAAACTTCACGCTTGATTGATTTTTCAATTTTAGCTGGGGGTAAAATATTCTTTGGTTGCCCTTGGATACCTTGAGGTTCTAGGAAGGAAACAGAGCTATGATATCCAATGTAACCGAAAGCGGAAAATGAGGTTTGAGGAATATGAGGTGAGGAAATCCAAGGAACAATTCAGAGAGTTATGGAACTATGTTAGTAAATTGTATAAAATCCACACACGGGAAGGCTATGGTTAAACATACTAGGAGTCTAGGAGAGATGGATTGGTGGGCTTAAGTAGGATTGGTTGGATTTTCAAAATCTAAGGAGGGGAATTGTTAACTTGTGGGAGCCTGTGGGCAGACAATGAAATCGATATCGTTTGTTTACTTGTAGTGTTGATGAGTCACAAGGTTGGATCCAAAGGTCGATGGTCAAAAGTTTACAAGTCTAGGAATCGTGATGAAGAACGTTACTCGAATTCATGGAGCGATGTACTGACAAGGGCGAGGAACAATGTTAAGTTCTGACCAACGATCAACGGTTATCATTTGTTCATAAAGCTTCATGTACTGCTATATCATCCTTGGCCGATACGGGCGATTTATCATCATGGATGCAACACACCCACTAGAACATCAGGAAAAGCTTCAAAAATTAAAATAATTTCTAATTGCCAGTTCGCTGCTTGGGGGATCAAGAAGACGGAGAACACTCAGAATCCTACCAATGAATCTCACAATTTCACCCACCCTCACAATTCCACAATTTAACATCGACCCACAACACCTTCCCTACACCCCCAGTACCCCCCCAAGCAACCCCCACCACATCAAATCTCCATTCACCATCCCAAACATAACGAACAAACCCACCCACCACACATAAAATGTTTTAAAAAGGCACCAGCCGTTATCCGATTACAAATCAGGTCTATTAGCTCAGTTGGTTAGAGCGTGGTGCTAATAATAGTTGACGCCAAGGTCACAGGTTCGACCCCTGTATGGATCAAATCTTTTGTAAATTGGATCCTAGATGATGAGGATGCGCATGTAGATTGCTTTCTATGAAGTTGGTTGCTGGTGGGTTGATATGTTTTTCGTGGTCTGTTGTGGCAAGGTGGTGGGATGGGTTAGCGATAAGTAAGCGCGCGCGCGCTTATGTGATTATAAACTATCGCTTATTGGCTGATCACGAATTACGATTTTCTCGCCAATTTTCTGATAGAAAATAATTCTTTTGTATTCAATCATACATAATCCTTGAAAAAAACAAATAAGAAACTAATGCAGGTATAAAACTAAAATCCTCAATCGCAACCCAAGTAAAAACAAATTTTTTTTCGCAAACCCAAAAAATACTAAACCAAAAATAAACAAAAGTGGTATCCAAAACCCATGCGAAACTCATACAACTTTTAGTTAGTCTCCTGCGTCTGTGCTCTGCTGGCCAAACTTCCTCCCTTCCATCCGTCGGTGGGATGTGCCACCTTAGGAGCGGCTCCCTTCCTGTTCTCGGCCTTTCCGTATCCTCCTCCACCGGGGGTGTTGATGATAATTCTCTCTCCTGGAGCCATGGCAGCGGTGTTCTTACCGCCCAAGTTAATGGTACGGTAACCACCCTCCTTGGTCTTTCTCATCCAGATGTTGAGACCACACTTGGCGTCCTCTCCTCCAGCCATTCCGTAAGGGTGGTAGATACGACGTTCTGACAGGATAGAAACCTGAACAGGGACACGGAACTCGATATCACGAACGACACCATCACCACCCTCGAACTCTCCAAGACCGCGAGATCCTTCACGGATAGAGAATTCACGCAAGATAACAGGGTAGCGACGCTCAAAGATTTCAGCATCAGTGATACGGGTGTTGGTCATGTGAGTGTGAACACCAGAAGTTCCATCCCAGTTAGGTCCAGCACCGGAACCTCCGGCAATTGTCTCGTAGTATCCGAATCCCTTGACGTGACCCTTACCCTCAACTTGTCCTCCATATCCGAAGGTGAGGTTGTTGCAGTCTCCTTGAGAGGCGGCACAAGCCTGGAATGCCTTGAGGACAACGTCGGTGATACGCTGGGATGTCAAGACATTTCCTCCGACGACGGCGGCGGAACCGGAGGGGGAGAGGAAAGAGTCCTTAGGGATCTTGACCTTGATAGGCTTGAGACATCCTTGGTTCAAGGGAATATCCTCGGAGATCAAAGCACGGAGACAGTAGATGATGGCAGAGTAGGTAACGGCCTCAGGAGCGTTCATGTTACCGTACATCTCAGGTCCGGTACCCTCGAAGTCGAAGATAGCCTCTCCCTTCTCCTCGTCAATCTCGATCTTAAGGCAGATAGGAGAACCGTCGTCCATGTGGTCCATAGCAATAAGAGACTGGCCCTCGAAACGCTTGTAAACCTTCTTCAACAATTCACGAACAGACTGCTCAGCGTTGTTCTGGATGGAGACCATGTAGTGTTGAACAACATCCTCACCGTAGTCCTCGATGAGGGAGGAGATGAGGTTGATACCCTTCTGGTTAGCGGCAACCTGGGCCTTAAGATCGTTGATATTGTCGGCCAAGCAACGAGTTCCAGAGCATCCGGGGTACTGAGCAGGCTCCTCAAGAAGAAGCTCGGTCATACGCTCCTCGTTAAAGTGTCCCTCGGAGACGATCTTCTCACTCTTAATGGCAGCTCCCTCCTGGTATAACTCCTTGGAGTTGGGGGGCATGGATCCGGGGAGGATACCACCGATATCGGCATGGTGAGCACGGGATGCAACGTAGAAGATGATTTTGTCACCGTTGAACGCGGGGGTGATAACGGTGATATCGGGCAAATGGGTTCCTCCGAACTCGGGGTGGTTGGAAACGAGAACATCTCCACGCTTCAACTTACCCTTCCAGAGAGCAGCCTGGGTACGAACACAGGTGGACATGGATCCCAAGTGAACGGGCAAGTGAGGGGCGTTGGCAACGAGTCCTCCCTCGGCGTCAAAGAGAGCGCAAGAGTAGTCGAGGCGCTCCTTGACGTTGGTGGAAACGGAGGTCTTCTGAAGAGCACGTCCCATCTGCTCGGCAATGGCCATGAAGCGGTGGGCAAAGATGGACAACATGATGGGGTCGACCTTGTCGGTGCTAAGCTTCTTAGGTCCAGTCTCGGCTTCACCGAGGTTGATGACAACGTGAGTCGAGAGAATCACGGCAGTGGCCTCAGGGGTGACGACGATAGTCTGGGTTCCATCGGCAAGCATGGCAGGTCCCTTAATCTTGTCACCAACAGAGAGATTCTCGAGCTGGTAGACGGGGGTCTCCTGTCGTCCCTGCTCAAAGTAGACAAGCTTCTTGAAAGAAGCCTTGCTGGGGTCGACAGCAGTCTGCTTAAGCTCCTTAAGTTGCTGGTCAACAGTCTTCTCCATCTGAATGTTGGACTTTCCGATTCCGCGGACACGGATGTCATCAACAAGGATGTCACGGTCAGGGAGGGTGAATCCAAATTCCTGCTCATGCTGTCTGATGAAGGCAGCCCCGTAAGCGTCGTTACCCTCAGCGAACTCACCGGCCTCAGGCTTGACGATCATGAGAGCTGACTCGGTTCCGCGGTAGCGCATGTTCAGGTACTCCTCGTAGACGATGTCCTTCTGTTCGAAACCCTGATCACGGAGTGCTGCACTAGCCTTCTCCTTAAGACCATTGAGTCTCTCGACGAGGTGAGACTTCTCCTGGTCGTTGAAGACAACGGAGCTGGGCTCCTGGACCTCGTGGACGACATCGGCCAAAGCCATTCCGTAGGCGGAAAGAACGGAAGAGTATCTGTGGACCAAGACCTGGCTGATTCCGAGCGATTCAGCAATTGCAACAGCGTGTTGTCCTCCAGCTCCTCCAAAGGAAGCGAGTCTGTGCTGGGAGGTGTCGTATCCCTTAGCCTCAGTCAAGGAACGGATAGGACGGGTCATGGTCTCGTTGGCGATCTTAATGAAACCGTAGGCAACCTCCTCAGCAGTCATATTCTTTCCGAGGTCCTTATTGATTTGCTCAGTAAGCTCCTCGAAGAGCTTCCTAGAGGCAGACTCGTCCAATCCCTCGTTCTCGTTCTTACCGAAAATCTTAGGGAAGTACTCGGGGAGGAGACGTCCAAGGAACAAGTTGGCGTCAGTGACGGTCAAAGGACCTCCCTTACGGTAACAAGCAGGACCGGGGTGGGCGGAAGCAGACTCAGGTCCGACAACAAACAATCCGTTCTTCCAGAAGAGACGAGATCCTCCTCCAGCAGCGACGGTGTTGATGTCAAGCTGAGGGCTCTGGATGGTTACACCAGCAGTAGTAGTCTCAAAGACATGCTCGTAACGTCCGGCTCCATAACGGGAAACATCAGTGGAAGTTCCACCCATGTCAAATCCAATAACAGGAACCTTAGTCTCCGGGTCGTAAGATGTAAGTGCATATCCGACGACTCCTCCAGCGGGTCCGGATAGAATAGCACGAAGTCCGCTGAAACGGGAAACGTCTACAAGTCCTCCATCAGACTGCATGAACTCGCAACGAGCTCCCTTGTTTCCTCCCTGTTTGCTGGCCTCAGCTCCAAGCCCTCCAACGAATCCCTTAGAAAAGCCCTGGATATACCGCTTGATCTCGGGGGTCAGGTATGCATCGGCAGTGGCCGAGGTAGCTCTGGGAACAAGCTTGATCATAGGCATGAGCTCAGCAGACAAGGAGATGTGTGTGAATCCAATCTCCTCGGCAATCTTTCCAACCAACTGCTCGTGGTCAGGGAAAGTGTAGGAGTGCATCAAGCACACAGCGATCGACCGGTATCCGTCATCGTATAGCTTCTGAAGACCCTCCCTGATCTGGGCCTCGTTAGGGCGCTGGAGAATGCGAACAATCTCTCCGGAAAGACCCTTGACAAGGTCCGCATCGTTGGCCGCAGCAATATCGGTGACTTCTCGCTCGGGGTGCTCGGCGTAATCTTCCAAAGTTACACGCTCCTCAATCTCGAGGACGGTCTCATATAGAACATCGGGCTTGTGAATAGCGAGGTCGAAGATTCTAGGTCTAGACTGGTTTCCTGGATTGGAGTTAGTCTAAGCTTCAACAACGGAGCTCCGCGTAAGAAGTTGGGTGACGGAGACATACCAATCACCAAGCAGTCCTTGAAACCCTTTGTAGTAATCATAGCACACTTCTCTCCCTTCCTTTCCAGCAACGCATTGGTTGCCACTGTAGTTCCCATACGGATAGACTCTGTGAAGCTTCTCGTCAGCTATCATCCACTTCCGTCTTTATCTCCAAGCTCAACGAACCAATCTCTGAGGTATCTAGGGGCTGTCCACGGGGAATAGTTTTTCCAGTGAAGTGTTCTAGTAACCGCCGGATTCCCTCAAGGGGAGCATCGTCGTAGTTTGCGGGGTCGACTGAAAGCAACTTGATAATGACATCGTCTTCGAGCTTGCCGCTACCGGAGTTTCCAACACAGTCGGTGAATGTTCCACCACGCTATAGACATCGTAATCCGTCAGTATCTTGATGGTGAAGCTTGACAAATGTCGAGGAAGTCTGGGACCCGCAGGAGAGCTCACGTCAATGGCGATTCTGATTCCAGGCATAGTTCTTTGCGTGTGTGTGTTTAAAGGTATGTAGAGGTAATGGTAGAGGTATCGGACCTGCCGGAGTTCTTTTTTATGATTCTAAAACAACAGAGCAATGGAGAAAGAGGGTGTATTGAGATGGTTTGGACAAAGCCGTTGCTGAGGTATGAATCTCGTCTTCGAGAGCAGCTCATCGCTTCTATATGTACATGACGTCCCACTACCTTCCACTGACAAACCCCACTTTTTTTACATTGGTAACTTTCGAAGAACACGCTAATTTAGGCAGAACAGCGGCAGTGAAACTCCGGACGCGTGAATCCCCGGGTGTCTATATACACGGCGTAGTCGCAACTCCGACGCCTATCGTCCGCTAGATACAATCTCCCGAATTTGAAGATTTCGGAAAGAACTGAGGCCTATCCGGTCGGCAGTAAATCTCCGCCGGACTTCGTCTGCCATTTGGCCTTTCCCCAAGAACGTATTCTTCATGCCATGGATATTTTTATTCACGCTATCCCAAAACAAATATGCAAAGAAAAATAATCAGCTATCTACAGAATCACCATTCCTAGAACGGTTTATTTTTAATCCCCAGAAAAGTTACTAGTCTAGATGTTGATATCCTCAATCTTTGTGTGCAAGTATGCCTTCTTACCGGCACCGTAATCAGATGCACCTTGTCCGTTGCCCCGCAACTGATACTTATGAATGGTCAAACCCTCCAATCCTACAGGTCCACGGGCGTGGATCTTGTTCGTTGAGATACCGACCTCAGTACCAAATCCGTATCTGAATCCGTCCGCGAAACGAGTAGATGCGTTCCAGAAAACACCTGCAGAGTCAACACGGTTCATGAAGCTCTCAGCAGTCTCCTTTGACTCGGTAAGAATAGCATCAGTGTGACCGGAACCGTGTTGATTAATGTGCTCAACTGCCTCGTCCAATCCAGAAACAACCTTGACGGCTACGGTGAGCTCAAGGAATTCAGTGTTGTAGTCCTCCTCCGTGGAGTCCTGAAGGATAAGCTTCTTAGCCGAGTCCAGATCCGAACCCTGAAGCGCAGCCTTGGAGAGAGAATCGCAGCGGAGGGACACTCCCGCCTCTAGGAGCGCTGATGCAATCTTGGGCAAAAGAGTAGTTGCGGCGTCCTGGTGAACTAGCAGGGTCTCGCACGCATTGCACGCCGCCGGGTAGTCAGTCTTAGCGTCAACAACCACCTTCACCGCCTTTACAGCATCGGCATCAGGGTGAACATAGATCGCACAGAGTCCATCAGCATGTCCCATGACAGGAATCTTGGTGTTCTCCTTGATGTAGCGAACGAGGTCGTTTCCTCCGCGGGGAATAACAAGGTCAATGTACTGGTCCTGGTCGAGGAGGGCGCTGACATCCTCACGGGTTTGGACGAGCTGGATGGCCCCAGAGGGGATCTTGGTGGTAGCAAGGGCTCTGGAAACAACGTTGGCGATGGCAGCGAACGAAGCAGTGCTCTCCTTTCCTCCCTTCAAGATGGCCGCGTTTCCGGACTTCAAAGCCAAGGCAGTGATATTGGCGATAACCTCAGGACGAGCCTCGAAGATGACAAGTAGAACTCCAATAGGGCAGGTGAGACGGTAAAGATCCAATCCATCGTCCAGCTTGGTCGCCATGGTGACCTTTCCGACTGCGAAGAGTCAATCGCAGGTTCCTTACGAGACCGAACTACGGATCATACCAGGATCCTCAAGGTTGCGAACATCGAGAATTCCCTCCAACATTCCATCCCACTTGCTATCGGAGAGAAGAAGACGCTTCGCGAGAGACTGCTTCATCTTTCCGGCATCAACCAAGGCCTGAGCGGCCTCCATATCTTTCTGGTTGGCAGCAAGAATCTCATCCTTCGCGGCAGCAAGAGCGTCGTGAACGGCAGTGAGGGCGGCGTTGCGGTCGTCACCGGAAACGGCCTTGAGGGTGCGCGAAGCGAGGGCGGCGGTGCGGGCGATTTCGGTCGGGGTGGACATGGCGGATGGCGTTATCTCGCGTGAGAGTCGGGAATCGAAGATTGCGGGGATCCTCCAGAAAAGTTGGTGCGGGGAGTTTGATCAGCGGCGGCGGCTGAATAGAGTACCTAAGGGCCTGACTAAACCTTGGCTGGCTTGGCGCTGGTAGCCGTGAAGTAGTGCGATGTGGGTTGTGAGTGGTGGGGCGGAATAATCCAACTGCTGGGCGAGACGGCTCAAACACAGCAACAGACAAGCTTCCACCATCCAGCTAACTCCGAATCGTATCCAGTACGCGCTTCCTCGTAACGTCCTACAGCTTCGGTCGCCATGGAGAAGATTCTTGAAACCTTTGCTTCGTATCCTTCGGAAAGAGACTTGTCCGAGGACCAGCTCAGGAAGCAGAGCAACTTGATCCTAGTGAACTACATCTACCCAGTACCGGCGAGCCAACTTGCAAAGAACCTTTCAGACGGAAGATCGCTACTGGATGTCCTTAATCCAGGATTTAACACCTTGCCCTACGTATTCGTACTGTATGTTTTCTACTAGGGGGAAAGTTGTAAGCTTGGGAGCTCTAGTTAATCGCGGCCCAGATGTGCAAAGATAGATACAGCTCAGCACGGAACCAATGTTTTCGACGACAACTGGCGATACTTTCGCAGTCTAATGGAGTTATACGATACAAGACAGATTAATTACTGTCAGAGGGAGTTTAGACGGCTTGTAGAGAGCTTCTGCCAGTATGCAGAAGGTACCTCCCGGGTTCGTTTCTCCTTCTCGAAGCACCCATTCATTTATCAATGTCTAACACGATTACAGGCTATAATAGCTGTCAAGCCACTCAAGAAAGCTCTCCTCCGCATTGACTCGTCGTTATTCTCTTTTATGCACACCATATTTACTCGTATCTGCCTGAAGGCCAAGTGCTACAGAGATGCCATTCAAGTCCTCGATATTGATATTTTTGATGCACCACAATCTAGATCTGCGAAGGATGCCGATCTAAGGGGGTTCGAGCTTTTAAGCCAAGAGGTTATGGAGTATTATCTCTATGGAGCACAGCTGTACATGGGGGTTAAGAATTGGCGGAGGGCACAGGACTTCCTAAGTCAAGTATGTCACCTACTGGATGTTCTATGGCCTACGATGCTTATATTGTTATTAGGCGATTGCATTTCCAGGCAACGCATGCTCGGCGATACAGGTAGAAGCATACAAGAAATACATCCTAGTAGGATTAATATTAGATGGAAAGGTAGTAGTACAGGCTCTTATACCATGGTAACGTAATTAACAACTCTAGATTCATTTGCTCCCGAAATGCGTATCGCCTTCTACTGCTCGAGGGCTGAAGTCTCTAGCTAAACCTTATGAGTCCTTTGCAACGGCCTTTAAGAACGCCGATACTGAGAATTTCCGCCAAGAGATTACTTTAACACGTGATGTCTTTTCGCAGGATCAGAATACAGGACTTGCAGAGCAGTGTATTCGTGCTTTCCAGCATATGCAGATAATTGCTTTGAAAGAGACTTATGTCACGCTCGGTGTGTGTGATATTGCGAGGCAAGATTTCAACGCAGAAGGGGCTGTGGGAGGAATCAGAGACGTCGAACGCATAATACTTGGAATGGTGAGTACAGTATTATTGCGTACTAGGAAATTGTGCTAACAGCTGTCACTAGATTGAACGGGGAGAGATTGATGCCTCATTATCACAGCCGGCTTCAGGCTCTACTGATCCACAGACTACCGTGCAATTTGATAGTAAAGGGGTGGATGAGGCCCATAGTCTTGAGGCACTGGAACAGCAGATCAAACGAATTGTTTCGCTGAATAACCAGGTCAAGGCTATGGACAAAAAGTTGACCATAACTCATGAATACCAAACGTACCGTGTAAACTCTGTAACCGGTGGGCAAAGGGTTTCAGGAAAGAGTCACCCCATTGATGTAGAAATGTTAGATATGGGGTATGGTGGTGGAGGTTGGGGGGACGATGACGTGGATGAGACTGTTATGGATTACGACGAAGTGTAGAGCTGATGAGAGTTGTGCTATCACCCGGAGTTTTGCTTGATTTGTAGGTTCAAAATTTCTGAATGTTTCATATGGGCTTTACAACTTTTTAAAAACATGTTTCGTGGGCTATTTTTTCAGTGGGGGGGGGGGGGGGGGGGGGAATGGTAACTAGAGGCGAGTCCTTATGTCCCACGAACGGCGTTGACATCATGGTGACCAATGCAGCGGCTCTAGCTCATAGTATGTTTCTGTTTCGCCTATTTTGCCTAGCAAGGTTCATGTCACTCGATAATGTTTTCTTCAAATTGTTTCGACCACCAACCATATTTCCTCGCTATTTGATAGTCGGAGTTCATTTCATTGTGCCGTGGCAATTCTTAACCCCCAATCAAAACAGTGAGCAGCCATAGTCACATGACAAGCCAACCCCAGCAAGCTCTTTAATCCGGGTAACCAGGGTCAATGACACACCCCAACCGTCTTAGGAGCTTTTCTCTTCCTTTCTCATCGCCTCGCTAACCGTCTTCATTACACTCTTCACACACACCTCCTCTCTTACTTCGACCTCACCAACAAACACCTTCCCTTTCAAACGACCGTCGCAAGCTCGAGAAGCTCCACGTCCATAGTCGCTTTAATATTTTCACCATGTCGTCTCGCGGCGGTACTACCCTCTACGTGACGGGGTTCTCTCACGGAACTCGCGCCCGCGACCTTGCCTACGAATTCGAGAGGTACAGATAGCAACCACCCTTCTCCCTCACGATCCCTTCAGTTCCCTCGAGATGAATACTATACCCTCACGGTTCATCGATTAAAAACAGTCGTCGATTTCTCCCCCTTGCGCACGGCGGACAACCTACCATTCCTCCCCTTTCTGTATTCATCGTTCGCGTCTTCGCCAACGCCGTCGTCCTGCTCCCCGTCATCCTCGTCCTCCCTCGCCGGCGGCATCCATTTCGTGTCGTTTTTACAACATAAGTTCGATCGAGTCTAACGTGACGCCGACGCGCGCTGGATCAACAGGTATGGCCGTCTTGTTCGCTGCGATATCCCAGCACCAAGAACCGCTTCTTCTCGCTTGTGAGTCTCACTATATTACCCACCCCTACCTATTGTCAAAGGATTCAGCTTATTCGATTTCGCCCACTGGTCAAACAGATTTGCGTTTGTGGAGTATGAATCTCGTCGTGATGCTGATGATGCTTATTATGAGATGCACGGACGCCGCATCGGGCGTGATGATTACTTGAAGATTGAGGTGAGGTTTCTCCAAAAAAGCTCATGTTCTTCTTGACTAACAGCTCATAGTGGGCCCGTACCCCTCCTTCTGCTAGTTGGCGATTTGATGGAGGACGTGACCCTCCCCCACGCCGTAGCCGTGCTGGATCCCCTCCTCGTCGCGGACGCTCCCGCTCCCGTGGCGCTCGCGACTCTCCTCGTCGTCGCTCTGCGGACCGTCGTGACAGCCGTGACCGTTCCCGTAGCCCGGCTGCCCGTAAAGATGATGACCTTGACCGTCCTCGCCGTGACCGTTCTGTCGACAGAGACAGAAGCCGTAGCCCTCTCCCTGCCAACGGCGACGATCGTGAGATGCGCAAAGGTATATTCTCTCAAAAAGAAAATTTTATGTCATTTCAATACTGATTTAAATAGAAACTCCTCCCCCTCATCACGAGGATGATCTTGACACTGCAGATCTCGCTGATTAGAATCTGAATCTACTTTGTCAGGTGTGAAAGACGCGAATGCAAAAGGCATAGTGTCTGGTCCTTAATGATGGTCGAATCCAAGACGGCGGCGGTAGAAAATCTAGGGCGGAAAATAATCAATTCGTTGCTTTTGTTGACAATCCTACTTTCTCGGCACCTTCAAGCCGGTGGTTTGTAGCCACCGGGGCACCTCTGTTCTTATCCTTCTCAAAAATGCGGACCGTATTTCCTCTTTCACATCTGTTATGAGTTTGTTTTTCTCAGGCTCAGAATTTATTTCGTCCATGTCTTTTTTTTTGGGTAGTTTGTCTTATCAGGTGGCAGTTCGATCGGCGTCCGAACCTTTTCGATCTCGATGCGAGTCGGCGAGCGGGCGAATAATCGGACGGTCAAACTTTACACCTCGGTTGTTTTTAAATCGGTTTCGGATATGTTTGTATGATCATCAACAGGTTTGCTTTTATGTCCTCTGTCGAGTTGCTGCGATTTCGGTTCTACGGCGGAAGGTTAAAAAGCAAAGACATAAAAACATGTCATATTTGCAGGACGTGATTGCCATTGAGAGCTGGCTGTTCTGTAGTTTTACAATTGGTGCAAGGTTAATAACAGGAATTTGCCCTTGAACTGTGCACTGGCCACGTATCTTGCTTTAAGTTGTTGGTGATCTGTCCAGAACATAACAAGCCCAAAACAGCCCATCAACGCGACGCCCATAAACTGTAAAAACTGCATGTCTGACAATAAAAAGCACAACACGCGACCCACCCAGAAAAGAGCTTCCAGAGCCTTCGCTGTAAAAACCCTATTAGAGTATTTGCCCACCGAAATGGGAATAGCTTTAATTCTTATTTCTAAGCTTTGGCCCGCACTGCATCGCAGGATGCATGACTTACGGCCTAAATCCAACCAGGAGAAAGGAAGATGTCATTCATCACAAATGTTACAGTAGAACCTCTCTATAACGGTTCTCCCTACACCGGTAACTTCTGAAAACCGGAACTTTTCCACGGTCCCGACCGTTTTGTATGGGAAATACCGGTATTTTGGGCTATAAGAGTACCGGTAAAGTTTCGCGAAAATTTTGCAGGGTACCGTTATAAAAAGTGGAGCTAAAGACGTGGCTAGGTACATAACAGGTATAGCGCCATGATGGTGGAGCGTAAACCGCCGCCTTCACTAGTCACATGCAATCACTCGCACCTCATACTGGCGCCAAGCCCTTCCCTCACAACGGTTTCCTTTGAATACCGGTAGATTTTCCCGTTCCGGACCCTACCGTTATAGACAGGTTTTACTGTATGCTTATTCAACGACCACCATTTTCTGGTGCATACTGTACGTAACCGTACAATAGCCAAGACTCAGACATAAGAACTGAAACTGTTTCCGTTTCGGCGGGCCTCTCTATTGCTAGTTTCTATGAAGTAATCGCAACTAACACACAGCACTCCAAACTTCAAAGCTCGCGAAGCGACGTCACCGTACGTAGCCGTAAATAGCTGGGCTTCCCGCAGAGCCTCCAACCTTGTCAGGGGCAACCACTCCCAAGGTCCGCCATGTCGAAGCCCGCCCCCGCCTTACGGCCATCGAAACCAACTCAATCAGAATCTGAACCCGATGTAAAGGACAAGTCGAAGCTCTCAACACCCGATAATACATCACCACCAAGCAATGACGAATCAGCAAGTAGCAGCAATGTCCTTGCAGCCTCCGCCGCTGGTGCCCGCTACCTGATCCTCCTCTCCATCTCTTCCCGGCTTCTCACCTTCCTGGTCAACAATCTATTACTCCGATACCTCAGTCCCTCACTCTTAGGTATCTCCGTTCAACTAGAGCTTCTCTCCATCTCAATCCTTTACTTTTCCCGCGAATCCCTACGCACTGCATTACAGCGACAATCCCAAAATACCAAAAACTCCTCTATCATTATCACCAATCTTGCGTTACTCTGTCTTCCTCTCGGACTTTGTTTCAGCGGGGCATTAGGATGGAGTTACTTGCGTGGCAGCGAAGTTGAACAGCTCCCCTGGGGAAAAGAAGCTGTCGGATTATATGTCCTAGCAACTATTTTCGAGCTTGCTTCCGAACCGGGGTTTGCATTGGGACAGGCGGGATTGAGGTATAAGCTCCGAGCTGGAGCCGAGTCAGCAGCTTCTTTAACTCGTTGTCTTCTTACTTGTGGGACGACTATCTACTTTGCTAAACAGGGCTGGGAGATCGGACCCCTTGGGTTTGCCTTGGGACAGCTTGGATACGGCATGGTGCTTTTCTTGGTCTACACCGCTGTCTTTGGAGTTCCGTACCCGAGACAAATCCCGACTACCAAAGAGGATAAGGAGGAGTATTATGGAGGGTTGTTTGAAAAGCAGTTAACAGGACTGGCGGGCACAATGTGGGTTCAGGCGGCTATTAAACATGTCTTAACCCAGGGAGATTCACTATTGGTGGCGTGGTTGACGACATTGGAGGAACAGGGGACTTATGCGTTGGCTGCCAATTATGGAGGATTAGTTGCACGGATGGTTCTTCAGCCTGTAGAGGAGGCTGCTAGAGGACTCTTTTCAAAGCTGTTGGTGGATGATAATACCATAGCGAAGAAAGATGAGAAGGACGCCCCTAAACATGAGGGAAAGGCAGCTGCTCAGCGTACCTTGAAGCTACTCCTTCGTCTCTACCTATTGTTCTCCGTCATCATCATCACTCTCGGTCCACCCTTCGCTCCCCTGGCCCTTCAACTACTAGCAGGAAAGAGATGGGCCGATGCGCAAGCCGGTGCCGTACTAGCAGGTTACTGCTACTATATTCCCCTTCTTGCTGTCAATGGTGTTACAGAAGCCTTTGTGCAATCTGCCGCGAATGCTGCGGATTTGAGGAGACAGTCAGCGGTGATGGGGGTTTTCTCGGTGGGATTTGGTGTGGCGGGTTGGGGTTTTGTTAAAGCGTTGGAAATGGGTGCGAAGGGATTGGTTGCGGCGAATGCGGTGAATATGGGGTTGAGGATAATGTGGAGTGCGGATTTCGTGAGAAGCTACTTCGCTAACGGGGAGGGTAAAGTTGAGGACGGGAGCAAAGGATGGAGGGAAATACTCCCGAGTCCGGTGCTTATGTCTGTGGCGGCTGTAGCGGCGGCAGCTGTGAGAGCACCTGGAGTATCGGAGCTCAGCATGATTAAGCAGATTGCTACCGGGGCGGTTGGGGGTTTGGCACTTCTAATTGCGGCAGCAGTGACGGAGAGGCGCTTTGCTATGGAGTGTTGGAGAATGGTAAAACGGAAATAAGAGGAAGGTGATTATTTAGTAGAGTTTAATACCATGATTAGGGTTTGCTGGATTAAAATAGGGTATATGATTATGATACCTCAGTATTGGTTACACGATTAGGATTATTCAATCAGAGTTAGCTAAAAGATAATACCATGATCATGTACAAATGAGGTTATGCCCTAACACCGTGCAACGTCCCCGCGCCGCGTTCAAGCCAGATAACCATAACCATGATCAGAGGTTCTGACAACATTTCTACTATTCGCACTCCAGATAATGTATCTAAATTCAGCCGGTACCGAATTTTGACCAACAATGTGATACAAAGTTTAACCTTCTTTCGCCATGGGGTATTTATGACAACAGATGAGAATCGGAAAAGTTAATGCCTGCTTCCTTCGTTCTTTGCCTTGAAAAGCAGTTCGTCCGAGTGATATCGCAATTCACAAATATCAGTCATCGACAACCCAGACCTTTCGGGCGATATCAACATCATAGCACCTTCTGTGTTGTGCCCCAACGAAGAATTCAATAACTTTGATTTCACGCGAGGAATCACTATTAGGCATGACACATCACTCGCTATGATCATCATCGGGCATGCGTCAGGCGTCGGGCGTCCATACAGCTTAATACCATCCAATGGATTTTTGGTGAGAAGTATGTGCACCATCATAACCGTGTGTAATAATTAAAAACTTCCGAACACCTGGACTGCGACGAGGGGAATAGCAATACACGACCTGGTCCTAGTTGATATCCAGCACACAAGAGGGTGCAAGGGCTGCCTTAGTCTACCGGTAATACTCAGAAGTCGGTAATCGATTAAAGTCTGCGTTATGAATGATGACGCCTAGCAGCCAACTTGCGGAGCTTGTGATTTATAGAGTACTCTGAGAATTAGATGCACCATGCTGACGCCACATGGCTATCTCAACATCCCTCTCATCACAACGCAAAAAATGCCTACTTCTCCCAGCTCTTCCGACCACGGGGGCTAAAGCAGAGAAGTTAGTCAAGCTTCAACTATACAATTAGAATTACAAGTGGATTGGGAGCAGAGATGAAGTTTTTCGGGGAAGATATAGGGGTAAAAAAAGTGTGTTGGCTTTAACCAGACAACGGTGCGACGCTGGACTTCTTGAAGTTCCGAACTGTCAGTTGTCTGATTTGAAGTGGTGACATTGTGGATACGTGTAGCTTAATCGAGCGTTTGATAAAAAGAAACGCGGGTACAAAGCAAATATATGGCAAATAAGTAGGGAAGTAAATAGCAGATTTTGACTTTCACCAGGCAGCGCTGGGCCTCTCCAAATTCCCAATTCCCGGTTGGCAAATTGGGGATACTCGTAACTTAATCGAGCGTTAGATGAAAAGCAGCCTAAGTACAAAGTAAATATATGGAAATAATAAATGACGCTCATATAATGAATATATGGCTGAATATGGTAGTATACAGCGCAATATTGTATCATATGTCAAGGTATTTTGGCTTTAACCAGACAACGCTGGGCTTCTTAAAATCCGCAATCTTCTGTTGGCAACTTATAACAACGTAATCGAGCATCTGATAGAAAGAATCATAAGCGAATGGTCGATATACGGAGGATTCGTTCACGATACACGAAGAAGGAAGACATAGCCCAAAGGTATGGGGCGGAAAGTTGGGATTATAATATTGACAGAATCTGTGCTGCCTCACCGGAATCACCAGAATGGATATGCAAAGTTGCCAACGTTATCGCATGGAGTGTATCATACTCCTGATAGCGTTACTTTAATCAGTGCTTTTTCAAAAGGTTTACGCCCTGATGACATAATATGCTGATTTCATGGGCCACGGCATCCCGTAGGGCATAGCATATACGTTGAATCAAGGCTAGTCATCACAAGGTATGATATGCAGTGATGTTGCTTCCAAGCTTTCCGTTGATTTGGTAATTGCGTGGCCTTCGCTTCTTCTTCCATCTTTTCTCTGTACGTAAGCCGTGCCCAGACTCCTGCACAGGTTATCCGTAACAGAAATTTCCCTACTGACTTCCTGAAAGTATGTATTCCTTCTATCGTGGTGCGTACAATACATCCGTAAATCATGTGTAGTCACAGTGCCACTGGAGACTTTTCATGCCACATTCCTGGCGGTATGCCGTGACTTTGTATTTAAATTCCACCGGAAAATTTGGAATGAGGTTTCCTACCAATGTGCATTTTCCTGTAGCGTTTTCCGGGAATCCGGTGAACAGGGTATATAGGGACTGAATTCCACCCAAAGCTCTTCGCCGTTCTTTTTCACTCCATCGGTGCCTTATGTCCCAATAATACCAATACGCTCTAAGGAGTATCTCCCAGGGAATTTGTAAGAAGCCCAGCCTAAAATTTCTGGTTAAAGCCGAACAGATACATAGTTCTATCATTATTTTCCTTTCTATCAATGGTTCTCAATGCCTCAATTTTCAAAAAGCCTTCCCGGTCCAATCCTACCAAATTAAGCAGGACTAATAATCCTGTTCTAGAGGGGAGCAGACCTTTTTTTGCGTCAGTTTACTTGGCCTACTTGCTGATTTCGGACTACTATTGCATCTGTCGTCGGGATATCAAGATTCTCATAACCCTGTCACTATGTTGAAAGTCGCCTAGGGCTCCGGTGTCATAGCCACACTTAGGGCTCAGGTCACTCGTACATGAACACACTTATAGGGTTGATGTGACTTATACTTGGAGGTGGAGTTTCCACATTGGGTATATCTCTTTCTGTAGAACACATGGACTTAGATCATTACCGCTTTCAATCGATTATGTTCTCCACCTTCACTTGAACTTTCCCTCTTTCGTTCAGCACACTATTCTTGTGTCATTCATGTCAAACATTGTCATTAAGGATGTTAATAATAAGCAGCAACGCTATATATTTAACAGCAATCATTGCCTTTTGAGTAGCCCCACATGCACGCTAAGCGAAAATCCATGCAAAAGTAAATCGCTATACAAGACTACAGATATACATCTCTGGTCTTTAGGATTCATATGTCATTGTTCAACTGTAGATCCGTTTGGGACATATAACCTTATCCCTCGAGGCATAGGTAAGGATAACAAGTCTTGACGCTGATGCCTTGTTGAATGCTTTATTAACTCCGTTGATGATTACTCCTTTTCCATCCTATTATGGCGGGCTTCAGTTTGCTCATTTCAGAATTATGGTCAATTTTGCGGGTTTTTGAGAACTTTTGTACTGTATTGAGGCATGTCTCAGTGCTTGAGGAATGTTGTGGGGCGTTCAGGAATGTTGCAGTGGGGGCAGGCTGAGTTGACTCAGTTGACTCATTTGATCGTGATCCTGGTCATTAGCGGTTACACAGTATTTTACGTCACATAGCTTTGGCTTGTATACTGAATGTATCAGAGGTTTAAGAAGAAAATGACTATTAAGTATCAGAAACAAAATGCCTAATTACAGATGATGCTTTGCAATGCAAGAAATCAAATCGAGCCTTTGAATATTCAAATCTCCATCTTCATCAATCCGCATCACCTACCACTCCACTACCAAATCCTCAAAATCCCCTCTTCCATTTCCCAACCTCCCAGTTTCCGGAATCCCATTACCCCTCGCATCTTCAGGTACCACCTCCTCCAGCGCCGCCACCAATATCCCCACCAACCTCGGTGCAAACCCCCTCCCCGCCGGACATGAAAACACCCCCCTCCCAAACGGTAACCAAGCCTCTGTCTTAATCTTCTCCCCAGACCATCTCTCCGGCTTAAACTCCTCCGCATCCTCTCCCCACAAATCCGTATCCCTCTGAATCCCCTCCACATCAACCGCCACCAATTCCCCCGTTGGTAGACTACGATAAATCCTTTTCGTCGGAGGATAAAGCCTCAATGTCTCCTTTACCAACGCCTCCACCGACACCAGAGAAGCCTTAGAAATATTTTCACCCTCATGATATTTCGTAAAAATTTCCCCTGATGGCATATTCTGGTACCTTCTCAACACCTCCTTCCAACCTTTCCCCGAGGACCGAAAACGAACTTCCACCCACATCCTCAGCACTACTCTCCAGAGAGTTTCATAAGCCGGTAATATCAAGTTAAGAGGATTTTCCTCTTCTGGGTGATTAGGGAAGACTGCAGATACAGCTGCGGAAAGCTGGGCTCTGCATGCTGCATCTACAGCACCAGGAGTCTTGGAGAGAACCCAGGTGTGGTGGATTGTATCGGCTAATGTAGCAATTGAAGAACGGTCAATATCGGAGACATCGTGGTAAGGGAAGAGGATGTGGATTGTGGTGGATAAGACAAATTCACGGATGAATGGAGAAAGTTTTAGGGAGTGGGTATTTGGTTCCAGGATGTTTTGGAGATTGTTGCGGATGTGGAGATTTAGGGAGTCCCAGGAGGATTGAGAGGGGTTTAGTAATGGGTGAAGACGGGTTAAGAAGAGTTTGTGATAAGAGGGAGAGGTCGTAGTGAAGGGGTTGTTAATGTTGAAGGCGAAAACTAGGCGCTGATTGGGAAGGGATCGAGAGAGGAGGTGAGCAGTGAGGTTGGCGCCGCGGGCTAGGAGAGGGTTGACCTCCGTCAGGTTTGTTACGAGACGGGGTTTGCAAATGGGAGAGAAGAAGAAATAGTGGTATAATAGACGGAGGAAAAGAATCGAGGGGAGGAGAACGATTGTGGAGAGGAATAATATAGAGTGAGATCCTTTTAGGTGGGGTTGGAAATATATGAGGTCCATGAGGGGCTGTGGGTATTGCTGTCTGAGTAAGTGAAGGTGTACAGTGTTAAAGATAGCATTCTGAAGAAAGAAAAGGGAATAAATATATACATGCTCTTGACAATCACAGCTGCAGCATTACCGCATATCAATAGCTCATATTGAACAGTGATAACCGCCAGACGTCTCATGATAGGTCTGTGTTCACAAAACTTTCGCGAAAAGCACATGCGATGGTATGGTGCATAGTAGTGATCGCACATAATAGTGGCAAACAAATCCTTGTCCTGAGATCATGATCCCTACTACCTCTGCCATGCAATACATTCTGAGGCTGTGGTGCATGAGGTTGCGGTGCATGAAGTTTTGGTGGGGCAGTATGTAGGAGGACCAAATTGCACGTTCTTCCGTGACGTTGAAAGAGTTACGCTAATATGTTCCATTGAAAGTCCAAAGATTCGCAGAGGATGTACAGCCACCAACCGGCGAGCTATATGCTTCCTCTATTTAGTGTGATCTCAATGGTCACAACTTTAATCTATTCTGTATGTGCATTTTATACAATCGGGTCTAGTAGTATTGCAATATGAGTCACAGTTTTGAATTCCTCTGTTTATTGGACATGATTCTGTATTACAACCTCAAGCCCCCTTCATATATATTGCCGGCTTTGGCACTTAGTGTGATATGCGCCGGCGGCTGCGGCTATGATGTCGGTTAAGATGTATTTAGGACAACTGTGCTGTGACGGATGAGGAAGTTCTTGATGGACTTGATTTGTCCTTTCAATACGAGGCCAAACATCTTTCTGTAGCTGGATTTTGAATCGAGTTTCCGACTACAGCCTACAGACAAACTGCTTGACTCTTATTGAGGAGAATTACTACTGTTACGGCCCGTATGACATATTTGCCTACAGTGCATCCGATGCGGATATGTTCGACACTCCTACGGGCAGCAAACTTCGGATGTGTTCCACAGGCATCTTCCGAGGGTTTCATTCGCTGCGGAACGGGCCGCTTTGTAGGCCTCATGTGCACCTTGTTTGTCAAACCCCTGTCCATTGAGGTGTAGGCGCACCGTCGTCCCTCACTTAAGATTCCCAAAACAGACAAAGCTCGAATTAATAAAGAATACTGAACCAAATTGAACATACTGGACATTAATTTTTAGAAACCCTTCATCAAAGACTTTTATATTATGATACATTCTTCTAAGCAATAACTCCAAACGCCATGCATGAATAATCACCCTAGATTTCCTCCTTGGTTGTGGGATCCAATGTCTCTATCACTTTCCTCACAAATTCTTCAACCTCAACATTCTCCGCCTGTCCTCCTAAGCGTAGCCTCTTCAACCTCCCCAGAGCATGTTTATCCGCCCTCTCAGGATTCCACGTAATTTCCGGCGGCGGTCCTGAGAAGCCACCTCTACCCCTTCCTCTTCCTCTGCCACGGCCTCTACCTCCTCTTTGTTGCCTCTGACTAGCCTCAAATCTCCTTCTATCCATTTCCTCTTCAGTCGGCGGCACGGTAGCTTGGTACACATTAAGTAGATGCTGTCGTAACGTCTTCGACTGTAGCATATACTGGATTTCCTGGGATTCTAGTACAGCAGAGAATTTATGCTTCTTTTCGGCGGGAGCTGGTGGGGGAGGAGGAGGTGGTGGTGCTGGGACTGCGGGTTCGGCGGCGTGGGCGAGCTTGTGAGGTTTGTAGCAGACGAGGGAACAGCTTCCATGATCAGCAAAATTTCACATCAAAGGGACAACTGAACATACTAGGGAACTTGGCATGTTGGACATTTGTATTTTGAGGGATTTGTGTTGCAAAGACCGCAGACTGTTGGGGTTTTTGTAGCCATTTTGCGCGTAGAGATATGCAGGATCGCGAATGGAACTCAAAGTTCACTTTTTTGCGCGGCGCGACGACGCGTTGCACAGGGTCATCACGTGATACACGACATTAGCATTGTCGTATCTTTGCTCCTCGTCTAGCCTATTTTATCTTTAATCATCGGTATGGTTGCAAAGAACAGTAAGGAATTTCTCTAACCCGTAACCGTAACAGTAAGAACTTTCCCTATCTTTGGAATTCTTTCCCAGGGTCCCGCAGTTGATTAGAAATGGACAACTCCTTGTTAGCGGCAACTTTGCGTCATACATAAGTTCACCTAGACTTTCTCGGCTATCACTTTTCCAGCTCCGTCTCCTCCGACAGATCGTCGAAACTTCCAAAGACAGATTCGAATCAGCAAAACAACCAAAAATGCCCGCACGACCAGCAGTCCGTCTGATAACCCGCGCCTTGCGCGCCCGTGTCGCTGTTCCCACTCGTCAGATCAGCACAACCCAGACCTCACGCCAGCTCCTCGTTCGCGACCGCCGTCCCATTGCCCCGCGCCACCCTAAGCTCCTCACTCCCTTCGCGCCCGCTCGGTCTATGTTCATTCAAACCGAGCCTACTCCGAACCCTTCCGCCCTGAAGTTCATTCCCGGTGTTCAAGTTCTCCCCGAGGGAGCTTCATCAATGGAGTACCTTGACGGCCGCGAAACCCACAGCTCTCCCCTAGCTCGTAAACTTTTCGCCGTCGACGGTGTTCGTAGCGTTTTCTATGGACCGGATTTTATCACCGTTACTAAAGATGAGGATGCCAACTGGGCGAACTTGAAGCCCGAGGTGTTTTCTCTTATCACGGAAGCACTTAATGCGGGAGGATCGGTGGTCATTGCGGGGGAGACGAGTATGGCGCAGGATACGGCACCGGCTGAGGGTGATACTGAGACCGTGGCTATGATCAAGGAGCTCTTGGATACGAGGATTAGACCGGCGATTCAGGAGGATGGTGGAGATATTGAGTTCCGTGGTTTCGATGAGGCTAAGGGAGAGGTTCTTCTTAAGCTTAGAGGAGCATGCAGGACGTGTGACTCGTCAACGGTTACATTAAAGAGTGGAATTGAGGGAATGTTGATGCACTACGTAAGTCGCTACATACCTTTTTTTTTTGGGGGGGGGGGGGGGGGGGGGTTGATGGCGGGGCGAGTGAGAGCGACTTGGGGCGGATTCCTGGGGTAGGATAAATCATCTACAGGACACATGCTAACATATTACAGATTGAGGAAGTCAAAATGGTAACCCAAGTTTTGGACCGAGAGGAAGAGATCGCACAAGCCGAGTTTGAGAAGTTCGAAGAGAAGTTGAGAGCGGCCAGGGGAATTGCTTAAATATTTTCGTTCAGTTAATGAAAAAGTTGCGATTGATTTTGATGTTTTATACAAATACCTATATATTACGGACTGAATTTATGAATTTTTTTTTTTCAAGCTGTAGCCTATTTATCATTTACATGAGTTATCTACATATATACCATCTGGAGAAAAAAACATGACAAGCGAGCGAGTGACCGAAAATCACAACCACGCCCTAGCCCTAAACCCCTAAACCCCTGGTATCCTGGTGGTGTGGTATCCTGCACGTCGTTAATGCCTGATGCCTGACATAAATCTGACAGCGGTCCTATCTATATGTACACAGCAAGGCTTATTTCATCTTCACCTTCATCTCCATCTGTCTGGCGCAAAATGCACATCAGCACTCAGAGCAGCCCTGGCAGTCCTCGCTACAAAACCGCTACAAGGGCACTAACGAGCTTATCTTCCAACCAAGCCTCTCTAATTTCGTCTAAAATTCATTCCAATAATAACTCCTGTCCTATTAGAAACCCCTTGTGGAATGTCTTAAACCTATAACTCACGATCCATGGCTCATACGGTGATTCATTATGTTTTGGGTTAATAGGGGTGAGATGTGTTTAGGTTATGTTTAAGCTATGTTTAAGGTATAGGTTATATCGGTGGTACAATGCTATGGATGTTATGCTATGCTATGCTATGCTATGCTATAATAAATGGCCTTTCATTCCGCACAGACCTATGTAAGGTATGATGGTATTCGGAGCTGTATGTACCGTAACGTATGGCACGGGAAGGAACCTAGATATGCGGGGAATGTATAATGTAGATTTCATAGAGCTGGAACTGTGGCTAGATCTGGAGCTGGAGATGGGATTATATGGACACCATAAGTGAACCCCCGTTCGGTACCGACAAAAAAAAGAATACATAAGTACGATGATCTTTTAAGCCCATAAGTAATTATAACTACTGTGCCGGTTACTACATTTTACTTTATAGTCAGCCTACTGTTGCCGTTATGATTCATCTTGTCTTAAAAATGTATTGGTTGCTTATTATCTCCCTCCATTATAATCCAGAAGATTTTAAACTCCTGAGCTTCGAGGGCGAGGCGCGCGGGGGGGGGGGGGGGGGGGGGGTGGCCAAACGTCGCCGTGCACGGATTAAACTATACATTTTACCGTTCGAAAGCGATGCCGTTTTTTCCATATACCGGGTTTCCTTTCCCCCTTCCCCTTTCCATGGTCGATACATGTATTTTCGGGATTCCCGGGATTTTCGGGAAACATAGGAGTATGTCGATGCCCAGGGAACGAATTGTGAATATGATGATGTTCAGGAGTTCTGCGTTCTGCGTTCAGAGTTCCAAGTTCCAAGTTCCAAGTTCGGGTTGTTATCGTGCACGTTGACATTGAGGGGGGGGTTGAAGATTAGTAATCAGCATAGGTACACGGTGGGAGTGGTAACGAGTCATAATTTTGGATATCGGCAGCATGTGGGCGTGCGCAATGTAACCAAGACCCAACATAGTTCCCGGAACTAGTGTCTAAGCTTTTTAGATTCTTGGGTTCTTGGATTCTCAAGCAACAGCTATTGATGTAGCATCGTCGGAATTTTAAAAATTTGAAGGGTTGTGGGCATTAAAGATATTTTGTTCACAGTAATCCTGGATATAATGTAGATTTCAAAGAAAATATATATTCTTCAAAAAAGAGTGATCTGGGCGTACAAATACAGTTAAAACTCGATAACCTATGCTTAAAAAAAACAAAATCCAAACTCCAGTCCGTGTATGCAATACTGTAATCCTGTCCCTATTATCCATCGAAAAACTCAAAGTAACCCCCCATCGCCTCCTCCCCAAACGTAACCGTAATAACGCCGTTGTAAAACATTGGATTTATTCTCGAATCTTGATGTTTCTGTCGTCTGCCAAGCCGATTGTTTCTATCTCAATGACCAAATATACGGTTGCAGTTCAAGAATGTCGAGACCATTGCCAAATCCACCACAAAATTCTTTGTCGAAACATCTAAATGTTGAAATGTCGAAATATCGAAATGTCGCAGGATACCTACCGCCAACTACCAACCATCTATTCATCTCTCGGTCTCCAGAATGCCCAAGCCACCGCACCAAAAACCATACTACTCACAAGATTAACTGCAATCGCCACTTAAACATTAGCTCATGATCCTTCCTCTCTCAAAAAGAACTTCAAATCAGGGTGCAGACGGCATCACTTGCCCCGCCAGTGCCATCCATGATATGTATTCCTCACCACTTACAAGAGTACACATACCTGCGATACTCTGAACCCAAACACCTCCCGACTTAATCCAACTACAAGCCGCTGCTGCCAATACCACCAGAATAACCGCCACCACAGCTACTGCTCGGTATGTATGTACCTCTCCCTTGGCTCTACACAGCCGTAATTCCACCACTCGTAACTCGCTAGCCATCTCCTGGAGGACAATACTGAGGCGTTGCATATCCTCCGAATTCTCTGGCCGATTTGCAGCGGTGCTTATAGAGCCTCTAGCAGCCTCTAAATCAATTTCCCCTAACCTAGTCCTTCTTTTCTCATTATTGCTAGATCCACGAAGTATCTTCCTCCTCCATTCTCCAGATCCCTTAGATACTGGAAATAATATCTCTTGGCGAGGAAGAATAGAAAAACGATCCCCTAACCATTTTCCATTGCTTCCAACAGTGGCTATATCGATTTCTTTAGCAGGGATCCAGCATTCCTTTTTGTCTGCTTTTATTATTGCGACGAGTTTGGCGAGGGTTAATGATGGTGGGCATCGAGGACATAGTTCCATGGTTCGTTTGCAGCTGATACCGGTCAGGGTGATGACCGTCGTTGGGGTGGGAGTGCAGGAGTGTTGGCTGTTTTCTGGGAAGGATTCATTGCCGGTGGTAGTATTATTGTAAAGTGTGAGTTGGGAGTTTTGAGACTGCCGATTTTCGCGATGCTCTCGGTGTTTTGCAAGGAGGTGGGTTTGGTAATCCGTTGCTTCGATGTCTGTGGAGTAGGTGCCAGCCGTAGGAGGTGGGCTTAGGCATGCGGTTGGTGGTGGAGAGGGGAAGTTGATGTATTGCGGGGTGATATTATCGTCTGACATTTCGATGGAGAAGGAGAACGATGGTGCATGCTATCGGTTTTCTATCATTTCTTGGTCGGGAGATAATTGGTGTCAATTCCAGTCTAGATACGTCGGCCCACCCGATTAAAGTATACCATCGATGGGGGTAGTTGGGTTATCATTGTAACGTCGAAGTGCAACTTGGATGTTAACTGGAATGGAATGGATGGATTGGTTGAAGGTCCGATCGTATTTTGTGGCTAATCATAGCGCTGTCTCGGGGCGTACCCAGAAATTGTTATGTGCTAAAACCATCCTTGTATGATGTAGCGAGGTCTAGAATAAAACGGTACCCTAGGATCTCTTCGGAATCGGGCTGGTTGGCATGCGCAGGACCGTGGCTTTCCTCTGGAATGCATTGGAACGCATCGATGAAATGGATATCCGATATGATTTCCGATGTTGTGTGTGTAGAGTACACTGACCTTGACCTACATACCCACTTCTCCTTCATCCACACATCCCAAGTACTACCCGCCGCTAGAACAACAAAAAAGTGAATTGTATCTTTTACAATAAAAATCATACAGTTATCCACGACTATAAAGGACTACACAAACCCACATACAGGTATATAATTGATAATAATACGAAATGAGCAATCAGAAGAATAGTTGTTAGCGCCAACTGTGGTGCCATAAAATCAATGATGGCAAGGCAAAGCATGGGGTAGTAGATTAACGGCCGAGCCGCTGCGGGCATGCAGGGCTGAGTCAACGTCACCAGTTTGATGAAAAACACCACAATCTTAGCTATCATATAGTCCTGCCCCAGTAGTCTATTGGACAATAACATGTGGTCAACGAGAGGCCGTTCGGGTATTGCAACGTGTCCCGCGTGGGGTATTAGCATGAGAGAGGATTCACTTATCCCTCCAGCATTCGGCGCCAATGGCGGGGTTGCAGGTGGCTGTGAGCTTTGGCTCAGCTTTGAAGCCGGTGTTGTTATCCCCGGCTGCGTAGTTTTTCGTCGCTCCGAGGTAGTGGAAGCGCCATTTCGAGCCGGTCTGTAGTCTGCATGCAACTTCGAATCAACGTATGAAGTATTCGGCGGCGTTAGAGATTGCGGGCTGTCGGCAACTGGTGATATTCTTCGGAAACCTAAGTGTTGACTCTCGTCCATGTCGGCCACGTTTTGTTGCAGCATCGCGGATCCACGTCTCTAGTACCTGGTTAGTCTTGGTACGTTACACTGGATTATATGACGTACTAGTGGTGATGGCGATTCCTCACCGATCCTCATCTCAATTCCTTTTAGGATATCTTCGGCCGAAGGACGGACATTCGGGTCGGGATTGATGAGAGTTTTGAGAGAGTGATACAAGCGCTCGGGTAGATCAGTCCTGATTTTCTCCTCTTCATTCAGTCCTTGCCAGGCCGAAATTTCCTCTCGAAGTGCATCCAGATCTTCATTTTCTTCGTTGATTTGATCGGCTCCGGCGTAAGGGAGCTTTCCAAAACTCATGAAATGCAAGATCATCCCGAGAGAAAAGATGTCCGATTTAGTTGTGAAATTCTCATATGCACCACCAGGACTCACTGTAGCATGTCAGTATAGACCGAGATGGATGATCGATTGGGTAATTGATTTCACGCTTACCTCGTCTCAAAACCTCCGGTGCACAGTACGCAATTGTACCAGTGCTACCGGTAGATTTCCGGGTTTCATTCTTCGCCTGCACCTCACCAAAATCACTGACCAAAACTCTCAGTTGGTCACCTGGTATTCCCGAATGATGCAGAAGACAGTTCTGGGGCTTAAGATCTCTATGGATGAAACCATTAGAGTGCAAACATTGCAAGCCCTCTGCAATGTCTCTGAAGAATGAGATGATTTGCTCGAAGGGTAGTCGACGAGGTTCGAACATAGGTGGTACCGGCTGCCCCCGATTTCTGCGGAGTTGTGCTTTCCTCTGTTCAAGGGTAGGTACTTTCATAGGGCCTAGAACGTAGTTATGAAGGTCTCCGGAGTTACAATACTGATTTTGGATAAAGTCAGATTGCTCTCAATAACGGAAAGAGCGATGCAGATAATACCTGTTGAAGGATAAATGCACATGGCACTTTGGGACCAAAAGCTGGAACAGTCTGTTAGTGCATCCGGGTCACAGTGTCGGCGAAACATACCGGTAATTTTTGTGTCTTCAAGCCAGACATGGCGATATGACACCAAATTGGCATGAGACAATGTTTGTAGGAGCTGAACTTCGACCAAAACTTTCTCTAGCCATTCGTGGTTGTTTCCTAGGCTAGTCAAACGATTATCCAGTAGCTTGGACGGGATTCTATTCACCAACTGGAACCCTTTTGCACGCAAACTGGCCAAGTGAGACACCATCTAGAACATGTCGGACTAGCAGGACAACTCCTTTACCTCCTCGTCCGAGTTCCTTTTCCTGGACAAAGAATCTGGTTTCTGTGAGCACCAATCATTCTCAAGGAATTAGGGTATAAACCTCTCGAAATAGCCGGGACTGAAAGCACTCGACTTAATTCCAGTATCCTTCTGACTGCTTTTCGCGTAATCTGTCTCTAAGAACTCGTCCCCAGATTCGAGTGGATCGAGTCTGGACTCGGGTAGTTGACCTGAGCTGTGTATATCCGCACCTCGAGTAGTCCTGTGTGACTGTCAGCTGTTGCTGTGGGGTGCACAAGCTCCCAAAGTGCAGCTTACGAGGCTTTGAGCATGCGAAAGTATTGTTGATCCACGAAGCCGGATTCGGCGATAGGTGTCGTACTTCGCGATCGGTGTGGAATACCGGACCCGAGGGGATCAGTAGCGGGTTCGTCCCCATGGTGGTTGTGCATAGGTCTTTTACAGAGCGGACATGATGCATTCGGGTCTTTCACAGCTGGTGAGCTGGGCGCGGCTTCGCGGAGGATGATTTGATGGGAATTTCGATCGTAGAGAACAAGGGTTTGCTGATGACGTCTGTGTTTGAAACGCGAAACCAGCTGTCAGCGGTCTTGCCAATTACCTCGCGTGAAAGCTAGCAAAAGCATGAACAGCTCGCGATGCACTTACAATACGATGCTTCTCGAGTCGTCGGAGCTGTAGCGTATCAACGACATTGTCGGGCGATGTCTGTTGCAATGAGCTTAAGGTTGGGGGGGGCTGAGCTTTTTCATAAGTTGCACCGTGCTCATGGATGAACGTAGACTCTAAACGGGTGTTTGTGGGTGGCGGCAGCCGCAAACATGGCCTTAATAAGTACAAAAATGAAGCTCAGGATTCAGACAATTTCGTCGCAACACAGCTGCAGGAGCTGTAAAAGCCATTCAAGAAGCGTGTGGACGGCGAATTGAAGTTGTACGGCACACTTTGGGTTTCCTGCAAGCTGGCCTACGTTGGTTGGCTGGCAGCGAGAGAGTGACATCGACAGCTGCATCCAGTGATTGGCGGGTCTTCGGGAGTCACTCGAATGTGTTGATTTGGTTAGTGGGGTGTTGAAGCGTATCACTCGAACATACGGATTCGGCTAGCTGGATTTTTAAAGATTATTCAGATGCCTCTTTTTGGTTAGTCGAATCGATGCTTGGGTCCGGCGTCGTCGTCGCAGCGAAAAAAGCTTAATTTACAATCTTATCAATCTAATCTGACGCGTACCAGTCAGATATGGTTAAACCTATTTACAGGTCACATGGCTCTGAGACACACGCGCATGGAACGACACAACACCGCTGGCTTGCCTCGACTTTTATATACCATCAGTGCAGGGTTTGTTTCACTGACTTTTGCTTTTATCAATGGTGCCGGCGTCGAATGTCACTTCCGACCATTCTGATGCCCACCTACGCCTCTCCGTCAACGTCTAAGTCTGCGCGTGGTAGTCGTGCCACGCGCCAGTCCAGAACTCGTGCCCCACAGGTTCCTGCGCATCGGCAACCCTCGCCCACTGCTCCCTTCGATGACGACCCTAAATGGAAGCTTTTTATCACTCTAAACAGCAAAATTTGTGCATGGGATATCAAAGGCTGTGAACCCATCTTTACGTCCTCTTCTCGCGGCATTGTTGCAGCAAAAAGAGCTCAAGATGGTATGTTCTTCAGAGCTCGGACTTCCGGTCAGGCACTCACGGATCTACAGGTTCGCTTCTAGCTATTGCAGATGCCCAGGTGGTGATTCTCCACCAAATTAAAGATGGCCAGGACAAGTCGTATAGGCTGAAGGGAACACAGGTTTGAATTACAATTCACCTTACCTACAACTCTGCTGACAAGATAACAGCGATGCCGTCTCCTTCAATACTCCCATGACTCCCGCCACCTGTTCTACACGGATTCGCTTCATAATAGTGTTCAATCGTACTCGATCTCGGAAAATCGTGTTGTCGATGCAGCTAAATCCCACTCGTCTCCAATCACTGCATTCGCTGTTTCATGTGATTCCAACCTAATCCTGTCGGGTTCCGCCAATCCGCCAACTGTACAGATCTACAACCAGATGCTCGCTACAACCGTTTCGCTGGCGCCTTCTTGTTCCTCTGCACCAGTCGTTTCGTGCGCATTCCATCCAAATCGCAAATCATTGTTCCTCTTAGCGTTTGGGGATGGCGTATTAGCCGCCTTTGACTATACAAAATTACCAATTGCAAAGAACGATAAAAAAGAGAATGCGGGGTTGGGTGTTGTTCGGTGTCACGCAAAAGGGATACATGCATTCCGCCACCTGCATGACCCTAGCATTGCTGGCTCTTCAGGTATCACCGGAGCGGAATTTGTGCCTGGACAACGAAGCCGTGCGGTAACAGTGGGGGAGGACGGAAGGTGTTTTCTGGT
Organism: Pyronema omphalodes; assembly: GCA_024516155.1. NCBI lineage: Eukaryota > Fungi > Ascomycota > Pezizomycetes > Pezizales > Pyronemataceae > Pyronema > Pyronema omphalodes. Next base: position 22,635 of record JAJJXM010000027.1, on the reverse strand, counting down.
GGATTTCGAAAAAGGAGATACCGTCGGAAGCTGGCATATTGGTGCTCCAGCAACAGGGCTAACAATTCGTGAAATTGCCGCCGGAACGGATAACAGGAAGGAGGAGCTTGGTGGATATCTCATCAGCATTGGAACCGTGCATGGAAGATGTTTGGTTTACGACGGAAACGGCAACAAGATTGCGGAAAGGATAGTTGACACAAACGGAGAAAACGTTATTGACGTGGAATGGGTAAATTTATGCTGCTCGTGATAGAAGCCCTATTAATAGTTTTAGGTTTATGGCGACGTTAGCCTTCCAGATGGCGACTTACTTGCTACACCGGAACCCGATTCACCTCTCCGCAAAGCTGCTTTTGACCGTTCCCCAAGAACACGCACTCGGTTTTCAAAATCAGCCCGTCCGCTAACGGTTCAGGATCCCAACCCAGTACCCCATAGCTCCCCGCCTATTGCGGATGATGTTATACTTTCACCAAGCACCGAGACGGAACCTGCTGGACAACGTGGTGCCAGAATATTCTCACCACCAGTGCATAATGCCCTTGAGGAGGCAGCCGATCAAGGTTACATGAATCTTTTCAGCCCTGTCAAACGAAAGCGGCCTGCAAAATCTGCATCTCTACTGGAAAAAAAAGCTGAGAGTGCCGTTAGGTCATCAGACCCGCGTGTGCGCGCTTCAGAACAGGGTAGTGACCATCGTAGCGCAATAAGTGCCCCGCAGCTGTGGGAAGACAAAGTGCCTGACCTTGCGCCTCCAAAACCCAAGGAGCATGGACAACAAAAGGTGGCAGTACAGGATGTATTTCAAGTATTCCAGACGGATGAACAGAACAAGACTTCCACGGATGAGATGACCGGTCACAGCAGCTCTCAAGGTACATCTGTCTTTGAAGGTGTATCAACTGTTATTGGGGGTTCCAAGCAAGTCAAGGTGGATGAGCGAACTGACGATGGCCGGATATTGAGCGAAATTAAGAGCATTCGTGCATTATTCTCTGGCAAATCTAAGAGCTCGGGCAGTTCTAATGCTGTTGCTCCACCACCTGCTACCAAGATGCCGCCCCCTGGGGCTAAGAGCACACCCATAGGCGGGCCAACTGAACCGCGGGAGATTCTCGCTAGGAAAGCCAATAGTGCTCCCGGTGCTGGTCTCCAGGCAGACCCAAAGGATATCCAAATCAATCATGAAACTGGGGTACCACAACCACCCCCTCCCTCTATTACCAAGACTACCAGCAGTGCCACAAAAAAGACAATACTCAGCAGCACGCTTCCCATCAGCGAATCAACATATGAACCTGCAGAAGCCCCCACAGAGGAAGAGGAGCAGGAACAGGATATCTGGCTAGCACAAACCATGAACTCCCGTGCCGCTCGCCGCCTTGACCGCAAACGTAAGAAGGTTGCGGATGAAAGCTCATTGCATAGTCCAGTCCGTGAAACCACTCTTGATCTTTCTCGCTCTACATCCACTAGTCGTTCTTCTAAGAGTCGGAAGACTGTTTCTTGGTCGGATACGCCTCATCCTGCTACTGACGGGATTCAGCCTACGCCTATGTTGAGCTCGTCTTTATTGATGCCTTCGGAGTTTAGTGAGAATGTGAACCAAAGTCTTCAACCTTCTCCTTTGTTTGCAAATCCAAACACACAGATTGATATCAGCAGACGGAGTGACTCGCTCCAGACATCTCTGAGAAAAACTAGTAGTGTCGTCAACCCGCCTGAAAATTCTGCGAATGCAGTTGGACAGACTATCGAAGATATAATCAAAGCTGCTCTGGCGAATATGCAAAGTGCAATGCTTCAACAAATGCAGGAAATGCGTGCCGATATGACGAAACAATTTCACGATCAGAATGCAGCGCTAGAAGGATTACGGAGCGAGATGTCATTAGTTCGCGAGGAAAATCAAAAGTTGAGAAGCATGTTATTCAGTCGCAGCGGAGTTCGGGATACTGTTCGCGATTCAATATCGAAGCGGAGCACGACGCCCAGTTGGCCCACCAGTCCTACGAAATAGAGTGGAGTTTAATGATGGATGTTTTTTTATGGTGTTATGGAGTTTATGGATTGGGTTTATACCGTTTTGATACCATGGGAAATTGTGGCTGTGTATTATAGAACCTTTTGACGGACTGATGCTTATGGACAATTGATGGCCATTTGTGGACTTGTACACCGTTTCCAGCATGCGGTGTAACTGAGTGAGAAACCATGAGTGACAAAGTGAGCACGCGCCAAGGATCTGATTAGATGGCGGGGTACGTACCTGACTGCACCACAGTGACCACACTACACGTGGTGGGGCTAGGTAGAAACATCTTTACTTACCTCTTCACGTCTCTTAGCGACATCTCAAACAACCACAAAATGTCTGTCCAGAAGCGCACCGCAAAGCCTTTCCGTGCCGAAGAGGCCGAGAACTTAGAGGACGTATGTTTTTCCCTCTCTCAAGCTTCGGACAAATTTTGCGCGTCTTATCTCGCCATCGCGGGGTAGCAGTTCGCTTCAGTGTCGCTTGTCATAGAGACGTGTCGCTAACTCTCAACAGATTGAGAAGCAGTTCGCTGTCAAGGCCGTCGTCCACGCCCAAACCTACTGGAACATTCTCCAGCGCCGCAAGGGATCCGAGCTCAAGCTTACCCGTATCGATGACGAAATTATGGCACACCTCCACGAGGCCTTCCCCGACTTCGACCCCAGCGTCGAGATCGATGAAGACGTTATGAAGTCTAAGGAGGGAAAGGAGAAGTGGAGAAACTTCATGATGAAGTATGAGAAGACTGTTGATGACTTCAACTTCGGAACTTTGTTGCGCCGTAGACCGGATGTTGAGTACGAGGAGAAGACTACTATGTTTGCTCCCAGAATGCAGGTGAGTACAAGTACAAACTTGACAGCTAATCGCAGCTTTTTATGTTTCGAGAAGTTGCGATAAGGAGGTGAGGGAATCGAGCTAATACGAACATAGTTCTACGCTTACGAAATCGCCCGCAACCAGAAGGGTCTTAACGACTGGATCTATGAGGAGGCCCAGCAGGAGGGAGCCAAGATCCAGAAGGTTGACGAATGCCCATAAATCCACAATCAGGCAAAAATTTAACAATGTACTGTACAGTCTACATAATACCGCTTCGAAGTGTGATGTAGATAAAAAGTTTGTTTTTGGTAGTTTATGATACATTAGGACTTTTTTTTCTGGATATAAGTAGCCGCAGTAAAACATAGCATGGCAATAGCATAGAAGCCGTAAGTCTGTGGCGGAACTCTGGGTTGTTTTATATATGCATATATATGTGTTCCTTTTATTAATGTCCGAATAAAATGTTTTCAGTCTACTTTCAATGTGAGCGATGTGGTGAGTGATGCGGTGAGTGATGCATTGCGTGGAAACCTATGCATGTGAAGGTAGGGACCACCCCGCCCCCATTCTTGTATTGTGAAATTCAAACGTCTCCTGGGGGTCCTGAAGGTGAAGTGGTCGAAAAGTTCAACGCGCCCCAAGTTTTTGTGGGGCAGTGCTCCTCAGTTTCTTACTTTTGTCATCCCATAAACACTTTCTTCATCTCACAATCAATACCCGCACCTTTCGATAACATCAATAACAAACGCCGTACTGACAACAAGCTACCGATAAAAACAATGGAATCTCGACCAGGACGCATACGTGCTTGGTCTTTAAGCTCCCCCTCGAACCCTCGATTCTCAATCAACACGTCCATTGCTATTGATATTCCTCTCAGTCCTAATATTTCTAGCTCTCCTGCTTCTCCGCTTACCCCATCCACTGTGGCTTCCTACCGCCCTCTCCTGAGCGAAGGTCAATCGTCTTCTAACTATCAAGCTAAATGGAGCAGCCTCTTTTTATTCACCAGCAAGGACCAATATCCGCTCCTGGGTGGGTGTATTTTACTCTCATTCCTCAGTGCATTTATCCTCCCGGGAATGTCCATCATTTTGGGACGGATCTTCACAAGTTTCTCTTTGTTTAGCAGCAACTCCATCACCTCTGCTGAATTTCTCAGCCAGGTTAAGGAGAATATATTCATTCTTATTACCCTCGGCGTGTTGGGCTGTTTAATCAATGGAGCTTTCTTTTCGACTTGGCTTTATTTTGGGGAGCTGCAAACAATAAATGCCAGAAAGAGGGTTTTTGATGCATTATTAATCAAAGATGTTTCTTGGTTCATGGAAAACAAAACAGACGCTTTGCTTTCCCGATGCTCTACGTAAGTGATGGATCTCTTCATTTACAGAGCCCTATCCATTCCCATGCTAACAAACTTAAAGCCAAATTAAGGAGCTCCAGACTGCTACATCTCAACCATTGGCGTTCCTATCCCAGTCATTATTTACAGCTCTTATTGCGATATCCATCGCATTATATTACAGCTGGTCCCTCACACTCCTAATTCTATCTATAATCCCCCCAGGATTCTTCATGCTATCCCTAATTTCCCGACGTCTGCCGCCTTTGATGGTCTCCCAAAAATCCCATCTATCCTCCTCGACAGCTCTCGCATCCTCCTGCATAACCTGCATAACAACCATCAAAACGCACAGTACACAAGACTTTTTCTCACATAAATACACCGAAAGCGTCCGAAAATCCGCCAAAGAATACTTCACCCAAGCGCACCTTTCCGCTCTTCAACTAGCCTTTGTCCGCTTCATGGTTCTCGGATTATTCGTTGCAGGATTCTGGTTCGGTTCTTATCTTGTGGCTACTAAGAAATCGACCCCGGGTGCTGTTGTCACGGCTTTTTGGAGCGTTTTTATGGCTTCCCAGGCGCTGGAAACGGTTATGCCCCAACTACTAGGCTTGGAACGTGGAAAACAGGCTGCGGTGGATTTGAGAGCTGTTATCACCAGTCGTGAAGGTCGTAGTCGTAGTAGGAAGAGTATCGCAGGAAATCCAGGCTTGCAAAGGCCAGAGACATGTCAAGGAGGAGTTGAATTGAAGGGAGTGGGATTTCGGTATCCGGATAGAGATACGGAATGGGTCTTGAAGGGTGTTGATATGGTGTTTCCGGTTGGAAGGATTACTTATGTCATTGGTCGCTCGGGAGCGGGAAAATCCACGGTTGGTGCGCTGATTGCTGGAATGTATAGACCGAGTGAGGGACAGGTTTTTATTGATGGGATTTGTGGGAGGAGTTTGGATCCAGAATGGTGGAGGGAGAATGTTTCCTTGGTGGTGCAACAGGGGACTTTGTTTGATGAGACAGTGGGAGTAAATATTGCTTTTGGCAGAGGATCCGGATATTTGGAAGTTAATGAGCAGGAGATTATGGAGGCAGTTAGGGTAGCAGGACTTGGTAGAGATATCTCGGAATTTTCTAAGGGGCTTCAGACAAGAGTTGGACGCGGAGGAAAGGAATTGTCTGGTGGTCAACTTCAAAGGGTAAACGATATCCTATTATGAACTTCGAGAGCGATGCTGATGATTATAAATTAGGTTGCCCTTGCGAGAGATTGCATCAAGAATGCCCAGATTGTTGTTCTTGATGAAACTTTGAGCTCCTTGGACATGGTATCCCGCCGCAAGATCTCAGATGAGATCCGCCAATGGAGAAAGGGAAAAACAACCATCATCATCACTCACGACATTAATGCGATTGAGTTGAACGATTATCTCTACATTCTCGAATCTGGGGCTATCGTTCAAAAGGGGTTCCGTCGAGACTTGGAATTTAGATCAGGGCCCTTCCAAAACTTCTTTCTTAATATCAGTACTTCCAAGACTTTCCCAGGAAATCGCCGTGCAAGTCCCCCAATTCCCTTAAACATCATTCCGGAGCTTAATACCGAATTCTGGAACAAGAGCAACAGCGATTTAACAATTTCCCCGTCGTTCTGCTCAAGTGGTTCAGTTTACAGCAATTCCACAGCCTATTTCTCCGAAGCCGATCGAAGAGCATTCTCGGTCAACTCTCCCTCTCGTGACGGTTTCCAGAAAGCCTCGGTCAGCGGCTTCTCTCCGCAGTCGTCACCCAACCGACCTACAGCTCGTCGCCCCGGACTCTTGAGGCCTGAATGGAATGTTGGAAAAATGCAACGCAGTGTATCAGACCGTTCCCCGTTATCAGCATTTATTCCAGCTTCTCGTACCCCCTCTCCTAATCCTAGCGAGATGACCAATTCAACCACACTCACACCCATCCTCTCCCCATTTGGATGGGACAGTAGCGATCCTGGTACCAGTGATGCTTTTACAGTCGCTGCTAGTTCCTCATTTGATTCAGATTTAGAGAAAGATGCTATGCTTCCCAAACCGAGCGAAGAGCGAAAACAGACTCTCCTTGAGATTCTCGGTACAGTTTGGCCCTCGTTGAAGCCGAAGGGAAAGATTACGCTTGTTTTTGGATTCTTTTCCGCTTTACTACACGCCGCTGCAACTCCTGTGTTTTCCTTCTGCCTAGCTCAGCTGCTAGGTGTCATTTTAGATACTAACCTTCCACTTTCCGCGGCTCAGAAATGGTCTCTTATTATTCTGGCTATTGCGGTGGTTGATACGGTCAACTGCTACACCTGGTATTACTTCCTAGAAAACATTGGACAGGAATGGGCGCATATCCAACGCACCAGAGCATTCGGGAAAATATTATTACAACCGCTGGCTTGGTTTTCGGAGACCAGGAACGGGGTTAGTGAGTTAACAGAGGATCTTGAGAAGCATGCAGAGGAGATGAGAAATATGCTTGCGAAGGTGGCCGGGTATGGGTTCATTGGCGCTATTCTTGTAGTTATTGGTATTTCTTGGAGTGCGGCTTGTAATTGGAAGTTAACACTCGTTGGACTCTCTATGGCGCCTGTGATGGCTGCTATATCAAAAGGTATGACGAGGGCCAGCGATAGATACGAGAAGAGGTGTAATGACTCGGCCCAGGAAATTGGGGCTGTGGTTCATGAAGCTCTGGCAGCTATTCAAACTGTCAAGAACTACTCCCTCGAGAAGTATTTCAGGAGGCAGTATGCCGCAGCGGCCGAGGAAGGCCTGAGGACAGGAAAGAAGAGGTGTTTTTGGACCGGAATATGGTTTGGATTGGCGGATTCAGCCATCCTATTTTCCACGGCACTCATCTTCTACTTCGGAGCGACATTGGTTAAAAATCATGAGAACATAAAGGATGTGATCTCCGTCTTCACCATCTTACTGTTCTCAATTTCTTCCGCAAACGCTATCATCAACCTCATTCCCCAGATCAATAGCACAAAAGATTCTGCTCGCCGCGTTCTCCGCCTCGCCAATCTGCCGGAGAAGTCGCACGAAACTACCGGCTCAAAATCCCCTTCCACTGGCGATATTGTTTTTAAAAAAGTCAGGTTTTCCTATCCCGACCGACCAGTATTGGATGACGTTTCCTTCACCATTGAGGCCAACACAATGGTTGCAATAACTGGTGCTTCTGGATGCGGAAAGAGCACCATTGTCGCATTGTTACAGCGGATGTATGCTAACACATGCCATATCACCCTTGGAGACTCCCTTATTAACCAGCTATCCACCCGCATGCTCCGAGACCATATTGTTGTTGTGCCACAGACCCCTGCTATACTCGATGACTCGATTATCCAGAACATTACGTATGGACTTTCGCTGTGGAAATATCACGCTGTCGAACAAGCTGCGAAGGCGGTGGGAATACATGAGTTTATTATGTCCTTGCCAGAGGGCTATAATGCTAATGCTTTGGGACTGTCTACTGGCCAGAAAAGAAGGGTTGCGATTGCTCGGGCATTGCTGAGGAAGCCACAGGTGCTAATCCTCGACGAAGGAACTGTGGGCTTGGATGTTCATAGTACTGAACACATCAGAAAAACCCTTGTCAAACTCAAGGAAGAGATGACAGTTGTCGTGGTTACACATGAAGAGGAGTTAATGTGTGTTGCCGACAAAGTAGTAGTGATTGGAAGAGGAAAGGTCGAGGAGGAAGGAAGTTACCAAGAGCTCATCGCGAAGATTGGGCCAGGGGCTCTGAAGGCACTATTAAAGGATAATAGGCCTTGAATCGGAAGAATTATTTCGGTTATCATTTGAACAGCGTTGGCTTTTAGCAAAAATAAGGTATGAGAGGGGGGGGATAGGTTAATTATTTGGGTCTGAGTTATCTTAGGTATTCATCTTTGCGCATGTTCTGGTTATCACGTTCCATAAATTACTCGCTTTAATAAATAATCGCCTTTATCATACAAATCGTGCTCTTGGTATTCATGTTTTACATTACGCCACCATATCCACCTGCGGTTCGGCCTTGACATGTCCCGGCTCTTTAACTTGACTTCCTAGCCTCTTCATGAACCCCGGTGCTAACCGTAACTCCTTCTCAATCTTTGTATCCTCCCACTTCTTATTATCACGAAGTTCCAAGGCCTCACGGATCAGTAGTACATCCGCCCAGCTGCGCTTGTATCTCGTCTCGGGATTATCGATCTCCGACTCCTGCTGATCCTTGAGGTGCTGACGACGATCGAGTGTGCGAAGCTGTGGGTTTTTCTATCACTATGTCAATTGACAGCTCCGGAAGTCGCTCGCATCAAACATACCACATGCGCCAAGTCGTAGTTCCTCGCAGCATCTGGAATCTGCACAACACCAATAGTTTTCAACATGCTGGCGAAGTCTGGGTCGGCGGCATCATTTCGGATAGCTTTCGCAGTGGTCAATGATCTGTAGTCGCCTAATCTCTCCAGCAGCGCGGGTTATACCTTCGGTCTTAGTATACTGCGCCTGTGCCTGGGGGTGAACAGTCGGTCCTACACCGGTGGATATCGACGACCCCTCCGGACCGCTGGTTGTAGTTTGCGACGACGGGTTCTCGGGGTGAGGCTGAGGGTTTCGGATGGGGTAGCGACGCAGCGGAGTCGGACCGGAGCTCGAGATTTTTGGTGCGATTTTGGAAGTTCGGGCGCCCATTTTGATGATTGATTTCGAAATGTCGTTCGGCACGTCTCCGGAGAAGTTGTGCGCCCGAAGTCGCGATGCTTGATACTACGTCATTTACAGGGGTTACCCGCTTCGCTTCTCCCCTCCCTTCGACCCAGTTTGCTTCGCGCCAGCGTTAGTGGCGCTAAAATTCACATGTCCATCGCTCGCGCGTTTTCAAGGATTCTCATGAAAAACTGGTTTCTGTATGCCCGGTTAGGGAGCTGAAAATCAAGGCGGAATAAAAATCTGCATAATGAATCTGAACTTTAGATCGACGGATGGACTGGCCGTTCTGCGATAGGAACCAGCATTGTCCATCAAACGGTTGTCGATAACCGCAGCTAGATTAACGTCATCCGCATCTAGCTAAAAATGGTTCTCGTTTTCTAAATCGAGTAATGTATACCCAATATCCCTGAATTTCAAATATCTTGTACCTTCCCCTAAAACTCAATCAAATACCCTCTATACTGCCGCTTGATATGTTTACAACCAAAGTTCTCCGTCGAAGCTCCGCTCTACGTTTTCTCTCAGCTTCTCGTCGTCCAATTTTTTCAAATTCGAAATTAATATCCGCTGCAGTTATTGATTCAGCGAAACATAAACAAAGGACCCTCGCAACCATGGCTTCAGGAACCGGTTCAGTTATCGCTCCAGCAATGGAACATTCAACCAAAGAAGACTACGGCATGAACCGCACATCTGGATACAAACAACCCGTTTGGATTTCCACCGAACCCTATTCCAATTTCCCGAAATTTCCGAAGTTGGCCGGAGATGTCAAGGCAGATGTCGTTATTGTTGGAGGAGGAATTGCAGGAATTTCGGTTGCGTACGAATGTGTTAAGAAGGGGGTTTCAGTGGCCCTAATTGAAGCCCGCAACACGCTCTCGGGAGAGAGTGGCCGAACTTCCGGTCACTTAGCTAGTTCTCTTGACGACCGTTACTACAGCCTTATTAAGAGTAAGTTTTGCTACCCCTAACCCCGAATTCCCATTAAATTCCCCACAATCTTTTCCCAGTGTTTCTCCAATAGCACTCGTAAAACATGAGGCTAACATAATAAACCCATAGCTTTTGGAGAAGAGGGTGCTAGGCAAGCTTTCGATTCCCATCAGTATGCCCTTGAGCGCATCGGCGAAATTGCAGCTGCTGAAGGCATCGAGTGCGAATACCGTCACTTGCCAGGATCATTCATTGTCGAAGTACCGGACACTGACCCTTCATACTCCCAAAAGAACGACCTCGGTAAAGAATCCGAAGCCCTCCACAAGCTCGGAATCGACCATATTTACACTCCTCATGGCAAGATGGGAGCCGCCTATACTGGTGCCATCCTTACGTTCAAAGACCAGGCTACCTTCCACCCTACTAAGTACCTGAACGGCCTCCTTAAGGTTATGCAAGAGAAATATGGTAGCCATTTCCAGGCCTACGCACAGACAAGAATGGATACCTACAAGGATACTGGCGATTCTGTAATAGTTACTACTGAGGGAAAGCATACGCTCGAAGGAAAGCATTTGGTTATGGCGACCAATGTCCCGATGCAGAAGATTGAGGTTATTGGAAAGCAGGCGTATTACAGAACTTATTGTATTGCGATGAAAGCACCGAAGGGAGCTTATGAAGATTTGTGTCTTTATGATAACGGCGATCCTTATGTGTATGTCAGGAAGACGGCACACCCAGATAAGAACTACGAGTACATCATCGTTGGTGGAGAGGATCACAAGGTTGGACAGGAGACTCCAGAGGGTTATGGCAAGCATTATCAGCACCTCGAGGCGTGGACTAGGAAACACTACCCATTCGTCCTGGAGACTGAATACCGTTGGAGCGGACAGATCGTCGAACCCAACGACCACATCGCATTTATCGGACAGAACACTGGCAGCGATAAGAATGTCTACATCTCCACCGGTGACTCAGGAAACGGACTTACTCACGGTGTGATTGCGGGTAAGCTGCTGACAGATCTGATGATGGGATTGGAGAACAAGTGGTCGAAGCTATATGACCCCAGCAGAAAGCCAAAGAAGGATACGATCTCGGAGCTTGTCAGTGAGAATTTGAACCAGAACGCGCAGTATGCTAGGTGGATTAAGACGGATGTTAATGACATTGAGGATATTCCGAGATGTGCCGGAGCGGTTATGCACGGAGGTCTCAGTAAGCTAGGAAAGCCAATTGCGGTTTACAAGGACGTAAGTAACCAATAGTATTGAGACTGGTCAAGAAATTTTGCTAACTAGGATTGACAGGGTGATGGAAACGTAGTCAAATTCTCCGCGGTTTGTCCCCACGCCAAAGGAATTGTGGCTTGGAACTCCACGGAGATGTCATGGGACTGCCCTGTACATGGATCTAGATTTGATGGATTGACTGGAAAGTGTGTTATGGGACCGTCGATCCATGGATTGGCGGCTGAGAATGAAGCTGGAGAGAAGGCACAGGAGGGTGAGTCGGGTTAAGCGTCACGGGGTTTGCAAATGTTACGAATGAATGTAAATAATACCTAATGTTTCAACAATAATGAGATATCTAGTCCTGTTTATTTCTACATGGTAATGAGGCTGTTTGGGTAGGTTGTGATCATATAGTCAGTGACATGCTGATGTACAATGCGTATCTACAATGTAACTGAACGAACCTTCCATAAATAGCAAGCAATGTAAAAGAAGTTGAGAGAATGAGGAGAGCGCATAGGTGTAACCATAAGCAATGCTGTGATCATTGCGTCGTTTCTAGGAGCATCTCAAAGATTCGCGCAAATGTTCATCAATCGCCAGATGTTGCGTGTTCAGCACTGATCCTGATTTTACCGTGTAACCTCGCAAAATCGGATCCGGAACACTTTCTATACGCGGCAAAAGGTGGTGGCATTTCAGGTTCTTATTCCAGTTGCGTGCATTGATACATACGATTGTGACATCACTCGAAGGTTCTGGATTTTCGATGATCGACGAGGGCATATCGCGATATCACTCGAAGTTTCTGGTGTTTCGATGATCGACATAGGTCTATAACGATATCACTCGACCTTCCCAGAACATCGTCCGGCGACGCCTCCCCTGAGTCTTCTCAACCGCACCTTAACTACCAGTTGCCTTCACTGACTCAAAGATAAATACCCACGATGTTTCTCGCCTCCCCATCATCATCAGTTCTTCGAAAACAAAGCTTGAAACAACTCTCACGGTCAAAACCACTTCGCTGCATCGCATCTACAACACTTCGCACTACTCCACAACCAAGCACTCGACATCTAAACACAATGCCTTTCTTCCCTCGCTTCCACTACCCCGCCGAAACCAACACGCACTATACCGCTTTCCCTACCGACATCCTCCGCGTGTTCGACGAGCTTGACCGAGCCACTTCCCCTGTTGGTTCCACCTCTGCCTCCGCCACCCACCGCCGTGCTTTCTCCCCAACCTTCGACGTTCATGAGACCGAGCGCGAATACGTCCTCGAGGGAGAATTCCCCGGGCTATCCGATAAGAACAACGTGAACATCGAGTTCACGGATGACAAGACTATTCTTATTTCCGGAAGGATTGAGCGCGAGTTCAAGGGTATGAAGGATGAACAGGGAAATTTGATTGAGGCGGGTGAAGAGCAGAAGAAGATTGAAGGAGACAAATCTGCTGCCGGAAAGGAGGTTGAAAAGTCCGACAAGTCCGAAAAGCAGGTCGAAAAGCAGGAGAAGCCCAGAGGACCAAAGTACTGGGTCTCCGAGAGATCGGTTGGGGAATTCTCTCGCAGCTTCAGCTTCCCCGGACATGTGGACATCGACCAGGTTAAGGCGAGTCTCGAGCATGGAATCCTTAAAATTGTCGTACCAAAGATGGAGAAGAAGACCGGACGTAAGATTGAGATCCATTAGTCTCAGTTCCACACAGCTAGCAATGGAAGAATATCTCAAGGGTTGCATGGGTTGAACAGCGTTGCATTTGGGTATGGAGCAATATGGGCTTTTTTTGGTTGCGATTTTGTTTAGCATATGAAGAATTTGTTGAAAGTTAATGAGGCGGATACTGTGCGTACAGTGTTATCTGTTTACTTAGTTTTTGCTTTCTGCAATGCTGTTGTTCTTGTTATTGATTTCCGCAATGCTGTCTTGTTCTTGCTTTCTGTAATGCTTTCTTTTTGTGGTTTCTGTAGTATCTACTCCAGAACGCCCTTTTTCCAAAAGATTAAGTTAGTTGCATTTGAGACTTGCATCTTGCTGGTAGTTATGCAAATGAAAATGAGTTTCCTCGAACAATAGTACTTCACGTGGACAGACCAAAATTTGAAAATTCTAAGGCAAAGGCTATTGTTAATTGCAAAACACCTTTGTTAAATATTTTTCACACCCCGATACTGGACTGCCATATGTGGCCAAATGATACATATGATGTAATCTGGATTCATGTTAACATTATGTGAAAGAACAGTAGGAATAGTGAATATCACCAGTACCAGCAAGGTCTGGTTGCATGGCATTCAACACTAGAGGTATCCTGAGGCAGATGCGTTTCGACGCAGGATATGGTGTATCCGACACAGGATATATATCTATCACTCGGAGTGTTGTTGGGGACACTTTGCAATGTCGAATCTTTTAAAACGAAACGACCGAGGAATAAACAAACATGTTGAGGAACATTTTCTCTCTTTTACAACGCCGCATCAGTAGAGGCGGGACCAAATCAAAGAGGTGAGTTGGTACATCCATGATAGCCATGCTTCTGAGGTTCCAATTCAGAGGCAATTGATTACACGTATTGGCAACACAGTTAAATGTTCAAAGAAGTATGCAAGATTACCTGACCTAAAAAAGCGCCCTAGCTGATCCCTCCTGTGTGTATGCACCCTTCTTATTGTATCATTCATGATTACAATATTATTATCAATAATAGCTTTGAAAAAGATCCATAGGCTGCTACAGTACGCACAGAACGAGAGATGAATTGTGATCATGGAATTCAGGAAAAGCTCGTCTCTGGTTGCTTCCTGGATTTATAAAGCAGTTCTGGAGTCCGAGATAAAACGGGAAAGGTTAAAGGAGGAGGTACGGCTGAAAATTGTTGTAGTATTAACCTCTTTTGAAGAACTCGAGTCTAGGTTGATGGGGTGATAGCTGCACGATTGTCAATAGGTGAGTGTACCAGTACTGCAAATTAGTCAATGGAGAGTGTTCTGTAGGAAAGATTGGACGTCCAGCAACATGCTGTAATTGGCAATATTCTGAAGCTCCATGCCAATTCCGAGAGCTCATTGAGGTAGTCAGGCTCCAAAGCTTGCCAATGCTCCGGGCTTTCAGCAACTGTAGTCCAATTCAAACCCTGCTAACAGATCTCATGTCCAAAATCAACCCCTGCCAACAAGCAGAACGAGGTGTTAAGCTCCCAAATGCCCACACGATCATCCTTAGTCTGCTTGGCCGAGTAGTGGGGTGCTTCTAGTGCTCAAGTTCCTTCGTTGATCTCCAGTTGCTGTTGAGAACCGGGGTTCGATTCGCGATAGCCTCTCTAGATGATGATGGGAGCTGGCGGTTGTTGCAATAACCAGTGTTGTGCACAATCTGGTATTTTATTTTGCCATTTTCACAGACTTTTTAGTAAATTGTGGCCATAAGTTAGAGGCGGATACATTCTTGTTGGCGGGTAGGTTTGGATTTAATTTTGTAGAATATCAACAATCCGCGTGGGTGTTGATGGGGTCTAAACTTGTCACTCGAAGTAGGAAACTCGGAACTCCTCCAGCAATTCACCCTATTCCAGCCAGGATAATTGACAACCACCACGCAAGATACATTTACAATTCATTTGTGTCTTGCATTATTGCTTTCATACCCGTTGACAAAATCTTAATGCGCTACGCCATGAATTCGCACACAAAATCCCCGCGCCTATATCGGAGATGAAATTGATTGATACGTGATGACCCTTACCATCAGAAAGCGGTGTGAGAATTAACAAGTGGCAGTTTGAGACCGGATTTGCCAATACACTCTACGCACCAAAGTAAAAGGAATAGACACTGCAAGCAAGTGGGTAGGGCAATCTCTTCCACGGATAGGTGGTGCAGGAGTTTGGGAATGACTCACGTACAGAGGGAAGATGGAAGAAGGATAGGAGCCCACGCAATTCCCAGATGAACAGCAGGTACGAAGACAACATCACGCTATAGATCCAACTTGATTCGACGTATTTAATATTCCGCAGGCAATGCCGTGGCCCATAGTATCAGCAGATCATGTCATCAGGACGCAGACCCTCGAAAAAGCAAAGACTGAAGCAACGGGCACAGCAACACAACACCCTCCGTGTGAAAATGTTGGAAACTTGGCATAGCCATTCAGCTGATTCGGATGAAGCAGTTCCGATGTCGTGAATATATATTCTCTACGTTCGCCCCTTCATCGTGTACTACCATATCCCGCCATATTCAGCCATATTCAGCCATATATCTATCATACCATTTACTGTTGCCATATATTTGCCATTTGTTCTTGCCATATATTTTCTATTTACTTGCGTTGCTTTTTCATCAAACACCCGATTGTTTTGCGAGTATCCCCAATTGGCCGATGGAAGATTGGGAACTTGGAGAAGCCCAGCGTTGTCTGGTTAAAGCCAAGATTTGCTATTTACGTGATATATGTTTGATATTCACGTGCTATCTGTTTTCTATTTGCTTTGTTCTGTTTTGTACTTGCGTTGTTTTTTCATCAAACGCTCGATTAAGTTGCGAGTATCCCCAATTGCACGGTTGCGCATCGGACGATGGGAATTCGGAGAAGCCCAGCTTTGTCTGGTTAAAGCCAAAACAATTTTTCTATATATCTGAAATTCAACTCAACTTTCAACGGACTTCTAATTCTAACAGTATAGTCGGCCCACTTTTCTGCTCTGACCTTCGCGGTTGGCAGAGAAGTGGGCCTTTTTTGCGTTAGGTTATTTCAGGTGGCGTTGGCATTGTGCATCTAAGTCTCACAAAACTCTATACATTGCAACTCATAAATTTTAACCTGACTGCTATGCATCACGATGAAGGCTTTGTCAATTACCGACTTCTTTCAAGGGCGCCGTTGGATTGAACTGGCCATGAGACCTTTTCGCGTGATAACCATGAAGTAGGGACAGACTGTTTATTCCTTAGTCCAAAGTCTTTGTATTCGAAAGTGTGCAATAGTTACACGCAACAATAAAGGTATACTCACTATTGGGTAATGATCAATAGGATGGCATTAAGCGGTATGGACGCCTGGTGCATGCTGGATGAAAATGAAAATGAGTGATATTCCATGTCTATTAGTAAACCAACGTATGAAACCGAAGTTATTGAACTCTTCGTTTCGGCACCAAACGGAGAGTCGGAGTACGATAATATTACTTGAGAGATCTGGTCTGTCGATGATAAACATGTGTGAACTACGATATCACTCAAGGGTTCCGGGCGGACTGACTCTAAAGAAGAAAAGTATAAAAACTTCCTCCGGAAGCCGTATACTTTGGAGCAATGTATACCTTACGCCGGTCACAAAGGCATACAATAAAACTACGGGCTTATGGAATTTACTTTCAGTGTCTTCTGCTGGTTTTCTGCATACCCTATTGAAATCAACGGCATATCGTTCTAACGTCGTATTGACACTCCCTCTATCACCTCTGTATAACACGCCGCATATACCACTGATATAGTCAACAAAAGGCCCTACATATATCTTTCTACGACTTTCCTCACAAAACTTGTCAGACATTTTACACTGTTCCATAGAACTACAACTGGAGAACTTCCCGTAAGACCATAGCAACGCTTTTTCTATTACATTTTCCAACAAAACACAATGTCATCCAATCAGTCAAGAGTTTTAACTCTGAAATTACAAAGTCATTGGGGACAGAGACGCGCTCAATCGTGATAAGCAAAATCGTAACAATTTACGGTATTAATCTGCTGTAAAATGCAATAGAAAAATTGTTGCTATAGCGTGTCTATAGCCTTACGGGAAGTTCTCAACTGTATTATCTCGAGAAAGTACTTCCATAATACTTTAATCAGACCTCCCAGTCGTACAAACCAGTTTAAAATGACGATTAAAACGGACTGTACGGACTGTTGGAATATGAGAACTGTACGGCCACCCAGTTCAGTTTACTGTCAGTAATATAAACTGGTTAAACTGCGAAAACCAGTTAACTGAATGCAAGGCTTGGCAAATCAGGTGAACTGTTTAAAACTGCGAAAACTGGTTTGTCCAGAGGAACTGGTTTATGAAGGGGCAAAAAATATTATTCAGTGCATACATAACAAAATTCTATGCTAGATTGGTCGCCAGAAATCACAACTGACGCCTACGATTTAAGCTCTTGAGCCCCTCAATGGCTTCCAGAGTATCTGCCTGCATTGAATGGCAGTCCGATATAATGATCTTCTTGCATTCGGAAAACAGCCGCTCGGGCTCGGCGCTCATTGCGGGAATAGACAGCAGTACTTCAACAGCCATTTTGCAAAGTTTGGGAAACCTAGCCCATTGCCGGGGCTCACACCACCACTCAATGGCAGAAGGACCATCCCCAAGTGCTGCCTCCAGCCTCAGAGCACAGTAATCAACATACTCGTCCGGCTGCGTGGGACTATTGCTGCCGTATCTTCAGAGCCTTGTTGGGGTTCTAGCGGGGTATTGAGGCCAGGTGGTACAGAGGAGAGGCCGCTGGTAACGGAACTCTTTGTAGGTGGTTGGAGAGAAATGGCAGTGTAAGGTATGGTTGAGTTCTGTAGGTCAAGAGCAAATAGCCTAGGCGAAATATATAGGAGGATCCAGGCCAGCAGAGGTGCGTTCAAACGAGGTTTCGGTACAATATCTGCGCCGGTTTGGCTGTCTATGATCCTCCGTGCATGGGTTTGGCTGTTTATTCTTCTGCGCAGTAGTCAACGAGGTGGTTAAACTGGTTTGTATCTGACAACCAGTAAACTGTTTACCGAGTCAGTTCAATCAGTTCAATCAGTGCACTACAGTTACCTGGTTCTATGGAACCCTCAAAACTGAACCAACTGCGTATCCGGGACACAAAAACTGCACCAACTAACTGTGAATTATCAGTTCAGTTTACCTGGTTTACGATTTTACCCGGTAAACTGGCTATACGGTTGGGAGGTCTGACTTTAATACCGATTATGTACCTCACCAACCATTCCACCAACACTCGTCTACACCCAAGGAGGCATAGATCAGGAAAGCGTGACTGCTTATCCTGAGCACCAGGTAAACCTCCCTGAGAACAAACCCCGGTAACCAAGCAATACCTGTGGGAGAGACAGGGAATTCGAACACGTTGCCTTTTGCGCAGTTGCATGGAGTCATACCACTACAATATTAGGACCGCCTTCATGATAAATCTCGGTTGTGTTTTTGGAAGATGGTTAATAGGCTTCGAGTGATGTATGATGAGCGCGCGTTATGCCTCTTCAGTCTCAGCTTTTCGCCCGTGCACGCAGTTTTCTTGCCTCAAGTCGCTCAATATATGGAGGAATGAAATTACGGAACACTGTCATCTTGCGCTACCGATTTAGAATATTAACAACGCACTCATTCTGAAAAGCAAAGAATGGTTTTATGGCGTCATACACTATCACCCGATTTGTTTAATTCCTGGACAAACATGGCTAACTCTTCGATTCGCCCAGAGCCGCTGTCTAATTCACCGTACTGAATATGAAAGAGGTAAACGTGAAGAACGTGTAGCTCATAACCCACGCTGGCAAATTGAATGTTGTAATTGCAGGTTCTTTCTCTGAGGAATCCAGAATGAAAACCAAATATAAGCCAGAATTTGCTATCTTAAGATTTCAGAAAGCTTTCCGACACCGCGCAGAGTTCCAGCCTCAAACCGAAGTAAAGGCCTGACGAAGGTTTGTTTGGACAATGATGAATAGAAAGAGCAGTAGTGTATATGGTAGAGACGATAAGATCCAAGATACCACATGGACCAAGCGCAGATACGAGAGAGATAGCATTGTAAAGATCATAGCAAAGGTATTGTATCTCTGAAGCAGAGGGATGACGGAGATATAGAATTAACGGCAGTATATATGAATGAATAGATGAGGGGGTCAAAAAAACGGTGTTGAGAGCCCTGTGAACGACGGCCTTTGTTTACTACAGTCTTCTTATAGCCCATCTAAACGCAATGAGGATAAAATGGCTTAAATAGGTAAAGCCTTTGAGGAATATCTGACCAGGGATATTATGTCTGCATCCAAATAAACTTCCGTGATTTCCTTGATTTGAATCTTGTATTTATGCGACTCAACAGGGCTGTGTGGCAGTTTCTTGAACTGCCGGGTATGATATTGATGTTGACCAGGCAATCTTTAGCCGCGACTTGGATCTTCATTATCCATGGTCAAAACAATTGCGCACCACTCGCCGCCGCGAATTCTGTCATTATTGAACGCATCCTGACAATTATCGTTTATCAGAACCCTCAAAAACGTACGAGGTGCTGGACAAAAGTGACCGTCACCCCGCGCGGCGCTTAGCACAGAAAAGTGACGGTCACTTTTGTCCACGTACCGTACACTAAGCCTCAATCACGGTAAAATATCAATAACGTTCCATAGACCATCTGCGCCCAGAGTGTTGTAAACCTCAATCCTACGATGGCCTGATTACCATAGTCTTTAGGGGACTAGATGTCCGGATTCGGACGTAAGAATAGACTGCCACTTGCGGTACGATCTATTATATGTGAGGGCTCGACGAAAGGGACCGAGAGGAGCTGTCAGAGCTGTGACAAAGAGAACAGAAGAGTACCGTGGGATGTGATAGAGAATATCATATACTACACAATGTTTTGAGGCTTTGTGCGCAAATTGTCTTACACTGCTTGCGCAGTGTTTGGAGACTAAAACTGTATATCCTCGCCTCAAGATATCGTTGAAACGTCATTGATTTGACTCGTCATACTCCAGGCGAACAGACGACGGTCGACGGGGGGCCTTGCTTTAGAGTATGAAAAAGTCCGATCCAGTGAACGCTTTCTGGGCACTGCAGATGTCAATTGCGCGATAAAATGTTTTTGCAGCGATTCCGTCCGCGCTTGTGATAGCGCAGCGTAACTGTGGATGCGTGCTTCTTGGACACCGACAGACCACGTTTGTGAGCGCCGTGAAGTACTCCGGCGTGCGAGGCGCGCATTTGGTATATATGACAGATGAAAAGCCAGGATGGCGTACGCCAGAGGGCGCGCATATAGATGCGGTTCCTTGACGCTGCTGCGTATTATCAGTGCTCCAACTGCTGTTCGTCTTTTAGTAAGCGAGGCTCCACCATACTCTCGCTCCACCACGCTCTCGCTAAACTACCAGCCACTGCTTCCTCGCCCTTCGGCATCCTCCGTGCCTTGTCCCTTTCCCTCCTTCTGCCCTCTCGCTCCCTCTCTCTCCCCCCACAGGTAGCTACGAATGTAAACACAAATGAATATCCACAAATAAATACATCCACAAATAAACACATACAACTCAACATATCTACAAATAACATGTACAAACAAATATATGCACAAGTAACAATTCCTCAGGTTTCCCGCTCACTTCACTCGGGCTGTATTCCCTCCCTGGCTCACGTCGCTCGATTCCTCTGTCGACACTTTGTGATTTCGATTGCATGATGGAGGATGGAGATATGCACCAGTAGTTTCGTGATTCATCCCTGTGCACCAGTAGTTTCGTGATTGATCCCTGTCGCTACTCTGGATAGAACGGGATCGGCTCATGGGCTGTGTGGATGGGACTGATTTATTTCTTTCTTTATCTACCTACTGGCGTCGTCGAGGTGGGTGAGGGGTCGATCAGCAGCGTGGATTAGACTAGTCATGCGTTGTCACTCGGGCATGTCATGACTGGATCTACAAGATGAATAAATTTACAGGGTGAAGAATATAGAAGAATAATGGTAACTTGATATATTGATAATCGATTTTGAATATACATAATTTGTTGTGTGCAGACTGTTGCTCGCTGTGACTCTCGCTTGCGTGTCTAGACAGCGTGTCTAGACAGAGCGCTGAGCGCTCTGTGACTAGACTACATAGCTACGAGAGCACTCTCGCTTGCGTTGCTAGACTCGCTGAGGCAACACAGTATGTCACGTTTGGACTTTTGTATGCAATTGTTGCTACACTCAAATGAAGTCTAATCCAAACATGTAACGTTTTGATTTAATATCATTATTCCGCGTGCATCTTTTTATTATAATTTCTCGTGCATGTTTTTCATTCAGCACGCATTGTAATTCTTGCATTTTTGAATAATTTTTGTGTTTGCAGTCAATCACGTCAAAACGGGTCTTGCAAGACCACTCTCGCTCGCGTTGACTGGACAGACCACTCTCGCTTGCCTGAGTGGACTACATAGCCGTGAGAGCACTCTTGGTTGCTATGGCAACACCGTAGGTGTGTGCTACACTTAAATGAAGTCTAATCCAAACATGTAATGTTTGATTTAATATCAAGCATAATTGTTTGTGCATCTTTTTCATTCAGCACGCATTGTAATTCTTGCATTTTGAATATTTTTTGTGTCTGCAATCAATCACGTCCACACGGGTCT
This sequence comes from Pyronema omphalodes, assembly GCA_024516155.1. Lineage (NCBI taxonomy): Eukaryota > Fungi > Ascomycota > Pezizomycetes > Pezizales > Pyronemataceae > Pyronema > Pyronema omphalodes. The sequence continues at coordinate 1,097 of JAJJXM010000027.1, read as the reverse complement.
TGCAAGACCACTCTCGCTTGCTGTGACTAGCAGCTGTCAGAGCACTCTCGCTCGCTGTGGCAACACCGTAGGTGTGTCCCTTCTTCGTTCAGTTGTTGCTACTTACGAATGCACTTTATTTTAATTATGTAAGTTTTTTTGATTAAATTAGTAATTTTTTGTTTCAATTAGGTAATGTTTTTGTTTTAACTACTTACGGTAACTTTTGTTATTTATCTTGCTCATCGCAAAATTGATCACGATTGTTTGCTTTGAAACTTCTTTGCAGCGCGTCACTTGCAACTCACAGTGAATGGGGTGGCAGACGCGATGCAGCTAAGAGTCACGTGTTGGTTCTTGGCGAGAGAATTCAGCTGCCCCAAGAAGCAAAACAAAGATGCAAACTTACGAGAGGGTAACAGTTGTCTACTCTGACCCAGTTCTTGGTCTCGAACAATGCCATTCAAATCGCGTGATAAACCATGACCCAGTTGGCCACGAAGAATGCCATTCAAATCTTGTGATAATCCATGACCCAGTTGGCCTCGAAGAATGCCATTCAAATCTCGTGATAAACATGAGCAAGTTCTAGGCCTCGCAGTGTGACACCGAGTGTGAAAATTGTCTTCCTCTTACTCATCTTCCTCATTCTCATCTTCCTTCTCCCATCATCCTTTGTCAATCGTTCTGAGTCAATCGTCCTGAGTCAATCTTCCTTTTTCAGTCTTCCTTTTTCAATCTTCCGTTCTCCGTCTTCCGTCTTCCTTTTTCCCATCTTCCTTCTTCCCATCTTCTGTTTTCCCATCTTCCTTCTAACAATTGTATTGTTCTCATGATCCACCTCTTGTCATTCCTTGCTCAGAAACCTGTGTGGCAGTAGGACGCACAATGTGGCATCTTCACTCAAGTGATATTGTCCAGAATCCTGCTTTCAGACCTGTAATTACCTATATAAACACCCCTTCCTCCCCCTGGTCTCCTTTCCTTTCTTTCTTCATCGGCGTTCTGTGATATAGTATTTTTTGACATATATTCGAAATATTCTACCATATATTGCGGATCTTTGTTTTTTATTTTGTTTTGTTTTGTTTTCTCCTCACATATCTCTGTTTTTTGGT